>CAUYQV010175501.1:0-25802 GCA_963574575.1 Galagoides demidoff
GTGACAGAGAAGCACAGGCTGGGTGGCTTAACCAGCAGAATTTTTCTCACAGTTCTGGAGATGAGAATTCCCAGATCAAGTTGTTGACAGATTACGGTTTCTTTGGAAGTCTCTACTGGGCTGATGCACGGCCACCTTCTTGCTGTGTCCTCACATGGTCAGCTCCGTCGGCACCTTGCCTGGGTTCCACTCCGCTCTTTCTATGTGTGTATCAGTCACACTGTACGGGGATCCCCTCATGTGACCTCCTCTTGAAAGGCCCTGTCTCCAGACGCAGCCATGTTCTGGGATGCTGGGGGTTATGGCTTTGATGTATTAATTCAATTCGGGGAGTTACAGTTCAACCCATAGCACTGAGTGACAGCCAGGCTGTACCACCTGATTTAGGAAGTTATTTTGTCAGGAATTAAGTCAGTCCTCATCAGGTGTGGTTGGAATTTGAGCTGGACTCTAAGCCCGTGTGGTTAATTGTTCAGCAGTTGAGGAGAATAGATTGTTGCCTAGTGGAAGTGATCTTCCCTGAATAGTTCAGTTCCTACCAAATCCAGGAGCAATCAGTATTACTACAGATTTAAGTCAGCTAGCAAGGGCTGAACATAAATCCATAGCATATTTGCATCCCATTTGTTAGAGAATAACCAGCTAACTAAGGGCTAAGCAGTGCCACCGAGGAAATAAATCTCAGGCTCCTAATTCAGATGGACCGGCGTCATCACTTGTGGTCTGTGTGACCTCAGCCAGATCGCTTAAGCTCTCCCTGCCGTGGTTTCCTTACCTATAAATCAAAGATAATAAGCAGCGTTTCCTATTACTTAGGATTGTTCTGAAGATTAAGTGAGAAAATGTATGTAAAGCACTTAGTGCAGATAAGTAGTGGTAAGTACATAGTAAGCACTCAGTAATACGTTAGCTAATCTATCACACGTTCAGTGTTAGCTCTTCTTAAAGAGGAAGATGGTAGTTCTGTGCACAGGCACGTTAGCAATGAAAGTTTGTGAAATATTCATCTCTGTAGTATATTTATATAAGTTAAAACATTCTTCTTAGGTTGGCAAGCATGTTTTAAAAATGCCATCTCTAAAAATAGCTGCACAGGCACCTGTAGTCCCAGCTACTTGGGAGCTGGGAGGCTGAGGCAAGAGAATTGCTTGAGTCTTAGAGTCTGAGGTTGCCATGAGCTGTGATACCACAGCACTCTACCAGGGGCAACAAAGTGAGACTCTGTCTTCAAAAAAAAAAAAATATATATATATATATATATTATAAATACTGTTCTTAAACTTATCAAATAAAATGTAGTTTTTATTGTTTATACCCCAATATTAATCAAGAACCCATAAATTGGCCTTACTCTAACAATTTGATGAATACCAATGTAAGTGTAATTTCAGTGTATTTACCTTCTAGAATTGAGCATTGTATTCTGTTTGGTGTAAACTTTGTCTTATGAGATATACAGAGAGAGCCAAAAAATATATACACATTTTAAGAAAGGAAAAGGCTGTATTAGAATTGGAATACTCAAGTCACACATTAGACTTCAGCATTGATAAGAGATACAAGACACGGTAGACTAAATAACAGATGTTACTGGTATATATGGAGTATTACAATTTCAATACAGTTTCATTTTCTCTTCCTTAAGATGTGTATACATTGTTTTGGCACCTTCTATAAATGCAAATAAGCTGTATCTTTGTGTTGCTAGGCTATAGACAGGATGACTTGACATCATTGCTTCATGAGAATAACTTCATAGGAAGCCCTCCAGAAGGTGCGTGAGGGAAGCGTAGCACTCGGGGAAAATGCTGAATAAACTTAACAGTGATGATTTCCTTGGATCCTTTTTACTTTCTACCTACTTCATCTCCACCTCAAAGCACAGCACTTTACTGTTTATTTCAGAATATTTTGAAATGAATATATTATATAATAAAGCATTATTATATGATAATACTGTCTATAATGCTTTTATTATATATTTTATATATTATAATATATTCATTTCAGAATATTTTTGAAATAGCCAATAAAAACGAGTTGGCCTCTTATATTTTGTACTATAAGACTCTTTTCAAATATTGTCATTAAAATTATTTTTTCAGGGTTTTCCCAATAGATCATGCATAGAGTAACTGAGATGTACACGATGCATTGTGTATTTAAAAGAATAAAGTGAGTGAGAAAGGGTTCTTAGATTTAGAAATGGGTTAAGGGACAATTTTTAGAGATCATATACAGTTGGGATTCTTCAGCACTTTTTCTTATGTGGTCTTTTTTTCTTTAAAGTGGGCAAATCCTGGCCTGGTGCGGTGGCTCATGCCTGTAATCCTAGCACTCTGGGAGGCTGAAGCGGGTAGATTGCTTGAGCTCACGAGTTCGAGACCAGCCTGAGCTAAAGTGAGACTCGTCTATACTAAAAATAGAAAAACTGAGGCAAGAGGATCGCTTGAGCCCAAGAGTTAGAGGTTGCTGTGAGCTATGAAGCCACAGCATTCTACCCAGGGTGACAGCTTAAGATTCTGTCTCAAAAAATAAAAAAAAAGGGAGGGGGGTGGATAAGCCTTTACTGCAGATGGGGACGGTACTGGTATTTAGGCTCTGCTTAAAAATCTGCAAACAGAACTATCATATCAGACCAACAGATAACCAGGTTTTGTTGTAAGAAGGGAAATATTTGTTGCCTGTGTTTCAGGTTTCTTTTTTTTTTTTTTAAATTAAAAATTTTAAACCTTTTTACTTTGAATATAAAATTCTTTGTTTTTTACAAAGTTGCAGACAGCGCGAGTTCCCATGCACCCTCCACTTAGTGGCCCTATGTTAACATCCTACATGAGCAGTTTAGGTTGGACACATTAAGAAATGACGTAGGTACAATTTAATATACTTTATTCCAAATTCACCACATCCTTTTTCTATTTCAGCATTAAATTATGTGCGTCATGTGGTATTTCATCCTCAGGTCTCTTTATTTGAGCCCATGGCGGTTTCTCACAGCTTGTCTTGTTTCCATGGGGTTGACAGTTTTGGGGAGTGCCGGTCAGGTAGATTGTACACTATCCTTCAGTCTGGATTCATCTGATCTTTTCTCACAGCTTCCTGGTGTTACAGGTTTTTAGACTACTACAGAGGTGACGTTTCTTTCTCATCTATAAGGCAGTACATGAGGTCAACAACATGGTCTACGAGTGAGGAGTTTAACCTTGACCACTTGGTTAAGGTGGCATCTGCTCTGTCCTCCCATGATAAGGGCACTACTTCTCCTGTTTTATGCTAATCATTAGCAGAGGAACCACTAAATTCAAGCTATCATGAAGGTGAAGAAAAACTTCTTTAAATTTTTTTTTAAATTTCAGATTAATACGAAGGTACAGACGATTAGGTTACAGTGTTAGCATTTATTAGGTAAAGTCCCTGTTGTAGCTGTGTCTCACACCCAGGAGGTGTGCCATATACCCTTACCCTGGGCCCTGTGTTTAAGATTTCTGTTCAGTAACAATTAACCTTAGATTTGAACTATAAATAGAGGTGACACAGATGGGAAACACATGAATATTAGAGGAGGGATGACTTGTGGTCTTACAGCAACTTACCACCATGCAAAGGTGCACAGGCGCATGGGCCTGCTGTTGGAATCACCGTGGAGGAGCATGGTTTGCGCGCAGTGTGAAGGCGGCAGGTGCAGACAGCATTTTTCCCAGTGATGGGGCACGTCAGTTCTCGTTTCCTGTCTGCTGAGGAAGACAGAGAGAAGCAGCTCGCAGTGCCCTGTAGGGCCAGCCAGTTCCTTCCTTCTGCTGGCATCTTGGAGACATGCCATCCCACCCCAACCCCTGCCTCCCCCCTCAGCCACAGCTGGTTTGTGGTTTTGCTTTTTGCCTTTGTGGTCCTTGTTGAGGTTTGTGTAATTAATAGGCAGAACAACCAGTAAGAGGCAAACCTGGCAACCAGGGGATTGCCTGCAAAGGCTAAGAATCACCGCCTCCTGGGAAGAGAGCAGGGGTGCAAAGTGGCTTGGGGTGGAGCTGAGGAATTAGGGAGATGCATGACCAGGCCAGCGGTTTTCAAACAGAGAAAAATCATGTTCTAGGTTCTGAGCCCTGGGCGTTTTGCATAATCAGCCTTCTTCTTTGCAATTTATATTATTTGATGTCTTAATCTGTTATTTTGAGAATGACAAAATCATGAAACACAGATCCAAGTTAATCCAACTTAACCTCTGAACCTGACCTACTTTCATTTAGAATTAGCCTTATTTAAAATTGTGAACTACTGTCTTGACTAAAGCACATTAAATAGTGTTCTGTTTATGAAACAGCTGCCTTTCTTCTCCCCCATGGTAGATCCTTTCTGGCCTGAGTACTCTGTATGGCGAAACCACAATATATATTTCAAGTATCCCAGCATTTAAACTTAAAAATAATAGTTTAAAAATTGTTTTTTTTATTTTAAAGATAAAGACCTTTTTAGGCTCTGAAACACTCAACTCATTTTTTGTTCTGATGTTTTAGAAAAATTCCTTAATCTTGTTTATGTGAATAATGCCCAGTCCACGTGTGAAATTATACTGAAGTATAATTAGCAGTTATGATTATGTAAATTGTAGAACTGAATTTGAGTAAGCGTTTGTAATATCCTGCCTGAAATTACAGTATTTAATTGTAATCTTAGATTATTATCAAAATAATTGGTGTTTTAAGCCTGCTTCTGATTTCCATAAGATGCGAGGGCAAGTCCATCCACGTCTTACCCATCTCACCAGCCCCAGGGCCCGGCACCAGGCCTGGGGCCTGGCGGGTACCTGCTGAGCGCTGCCCTGGACGGAATGCTCACTAGAAGGACCTTACCTCCATTTCCTTTTCCTCACCATTGTCAACAAACATCATCCGACGTCCGTGCCAGAAGTTACTACTTGTCACTGCACCTTGTTGGTTGGCTTCCCCTATAAGAGTTTGATGGAAATCAGTAAAGAACATTCTGTGATACTCAAATGGATACGTGGAATTTACAGTAAGGGACATTAAAGAGTGTCTCCAGTTTTTTTAATAAATCGTGTCTTTATATCAGTCCAATATTTACTACACTGATGAGGGAAATGTCCAGAAAGTGTCCGGCCAGGTATGTATGTTTCCATGGTTCATACCACACAGCTGGATACTTTCTGGACAGCTCTTGTGTAGTAATGTGATGAATATGTGTGTGTAGCTGGACCACCAGTTGTTGATGGTTTATGACCACGCCATTGAGAGAGCGTTTTTATTATAGTTCTAGGAGTTTGGGTAGTTACCTCATGTCCTTTTGAGCCTATATTTGAGGGAAGGTACTGCTTTACTCCCTGTGCTGTGCCCCTCCCCCAGCAGAATGAAAGTGACAGTGGCTTGCCCAGGAGTTAGCTGGGTTAGACGAAGGGCAGGAAGGTGCCTGCTGGTGCCACCCAAGGCCAGCACATGTGGATCCCAGAACAATCCACTGGGCCCAGGTGCAGATTTGGGGCATATGAGGCATGAAGCTCATACAATTTATGGGGATTCTCTAAAGAAAGAATCCAAAATTAGATAAAGAACCTGGGAAAAATCCAGGCAGTAGGCCCTGAGGTTCTTCTACTTAGTGGTACACCTGCCTTTGATCAAGCAAAGGGAGCATTCAGGATGAGATCAGGAAGGTAGACAGGAGACAGTCCTCTCCAGTGTGACAGGAGGAGGCACTCCATGCTAGAGAAACAGAGGCAATACGGTGTGTGTGTACGCTATGTGTCTCTCCCCTCCCCTCCCCCTCCTCTCCCCCCTTCCCCCTCCTCTCCTCCCCTCCCCCTCCTCTCCCCCCTCCCCCTCCTCTCCTCCCTTTCCCTCCCCTCCCCTTCCCCTCTCCTCCCCTCCTCTCTCTTCCCTTTCCCTGTCCTCCCCTCGCCTCCCCTCTCCTTCTCATCTCTATTTGAAGGAAGTGGCTCCTATGATTATAGGACAGGAGGGTATGACACTCACCGGTCACACTGGCAGCTGCAAATTTGGGGATCCAAGAAGGATGATGCTGCAGTCACAATCCTGAGGCATCTGGAGGCCGAATTCCTTCCTTCTTGAGGGACTTCAGTTGTTTCTCTTAAGGCCTGCAGCGGACTGGCTGACTGGCTGAGGCTTACTGATGTTGGTGTAGGATAATCTGCTTAAAACCTACCAATTAAAAAATGTTAATCAACCCCTAAAAATACTTCACAGCAACATTCAGACTCAAGTTTGACCATTAAAAAAAAAAAAGAAAGAAAGAAAGAAAAAATCTGGGCAGCCCAGCCATGCTGAGTTAACACTTAACTGCTGTAAACCCCAGCGTAGACGTTCCATTTACCAGGGTGTCCAACCTGTGGCCCGTCGGCTGTGTGCAGATCTGCAGATAATTTGAGGACTGTTGTGCCTGTCTGTGGTGTCACATACTATGAAAAGTATGCTCATCTGCTTTCATAGGTGTTTGTGTTTAGAACATATGGCCCAAGACAACTCTTATTCTTTTGATGTGCAGCAGAAAAAAGAAAAGGTTGGGCACCTCTGGCTCTACACCATGAGGAGGGCTGGGTGGGCAGGTCACCTCCTCCCATGGGTGGGCATGGCCTTCGGTCCTTGGAATGCAGGAGAAAGACTTCAAGCGGAATGTGTCCAGCTGGTCCTGAGGACAGTGAGCCTTTGACCTTTCCAGTCTAAATTTTGTGCTGTCTGTACAAAATTGGAAAATGAGAGCATTTTTAGAGACATGCCAAGTCACAGGTGGAAGAACCAGGTTCTTTATTGTAGAATTCTTTTTGTAGCAAAATCTCATGACAAATCTAAATCCCCCAAATAGAGTTAAAAGTACCTTGTCTAAATGAATGGTTGGGGGCAAGGAACAGGCCCTGGCTTCCCAGGGCAGGTTGGGCAACTCAGAGGAGCATGGTTTGAAAAGCATTCATTGACATCATCTCTCAATCAATTAGCATCTGTGTGCTTGATTTGCTTGGAGAGAAATTGGGTATAATTACCAGAACTTATAACATTTAGGTATATACAACTTGAAAAAGGATATGCTTCCTTCTGAAAGTATGCAAGTGTCATAAGCTATGTAAATTCACAGGCAGTTATAACCCCACTCCCTCATTTTATTTTTTTAAACCACTGAAACAATGCCAATCCAAGATCACAGAATAACAAAATCAAGATCTAAAGTCACGTTCCTTCTAAGTATAAAATTTCCCTTTCTTCTGAAAGATGAGTAGTTTTGTCCTTGTTTCTATTAATTTGCCTAAACACATAAATACATTCTAATACTCAGAAATATTTTACAATTTAAAATGGTAAATAAAATCCCATTGCTAGAGAGAGTTCTAATGAGGGCCAAGGCAGAATTCTGGGACTTAGTTGAACTTATATATGTGGAAGGGAGGAAATTTTAGGTTTTAAAAAATTTACTATCCAAAGCATCACATTGGTGTCCGTGTGTTTGATTTGCTTGGAACCAAATTGGGCATAATTACCAGAATTTATAACATTAAGTATATATAACTCGAGAAAGGGTATACTTCATTCTGAAATTGTGCAAGTGAAACTATATAAATTTACAGGCAGCTTTCTTTACAGTTGCAGCACTAGGAAATGGTCTGGTGGGGGGTGGTGAACTTATAGTTGATAAGAAAAGATGAGTCTGTGAAATATTATCTGCGTAAGTTAAGTGACAGCTGAAAGCAGCGGAGATGAGAAATCAGGGTGGTTATAAATGAACTAAGAGTTCAGAAGAGGGAGAATGAATTCTTCAGGCTGAGGTGATTTGGGAATTTAGGCAGGTCTAGATGTGAGTTGGGAAGGGCGTGTGGAGACATTTCAGGAACGTGTGAAATAGAGGCAGACATGTAATATGGGGAGGGAGCATTCAGGGCAGAGCAAGGGTCTCCTAAAAGAAATAGGAAAAATATCCTTCAAATTAAGACACTTAAAGGAGATTAAGGCCCTGAAGATGCCAGTGTACTGTGGATAGAAAATTATAATGCCTATAATTTATAAAAGATTCCCTATGGTGACACACCATTATTATAAGAAAATTGTTAGGTTTATTGGGCTGTAACCTCCACTGTAGACAACAGACAAATTAATAAGAGCCAAAATCAAAAAAATGATTTTAATGAGACGAATGGCATTGCATGATCAGCCAAACCATGTAAATAGTAAATAATATACTTTTTACATATATCCATGTGAATGTCGGTATTTATGGAATATTCATCAGAGATTCTGAAGGACACACATCTCAGATTTCTTACAGCATCAGCACTTTTACCCAGAGTAACATTTATGTAAATTCGTATGTGTAGCCAAACAGCTTTACCTGTAGTTATCTGAAACATTTATTACAGGAATAGTAAGGATTTTTAAGAGGTAGTCATTAAGTTATTGGCCATTAAACTCACTCAGGAAGTTATGTGCAGAGGATGGACACCCCTCAGACCAGTGTGGGGCTCATCCTGGGTTCATTCCTTATATGCGAGTTGGCCTGGTGTCCTTTGGAAGGTTTAGTGCCATAGCTTTGTCATTTCTAGTAAAATGCAAAGGGTCTGTTGTCATCAGCAGTGTTGAGGGAAGGTAGGTTTCCCCGGGCAAGGGAAGCAAGGTACTACTTTGTATTCTTTCCTGGATGGTATATTCTATTTGAGTTTTTTAATTTCGGTTTTTTGCAGATTACTGTTTGCTTTAGACGTGTGAAATCCCGAGTGAATAAGAAATAATCCACATAATTATGTTCCAGAATTGACATCCCTAACTGGGCAGTGTCAACTGCTCTTGCTTATTGCCCTGGACAAAGAGAACACTTTCAAAGTTAATTCTGCATAGCCGAAATTCTTTGGCAACCAAATAAATTCTAAATACTGGTAGAAAAATTTATGGATTTCAATTAGAGTTTGTAGTGTATCATAATTTCAGTTTTATATTCCATGCAGTTCAGTGTTTTAGATTTTTAATGGGGCCAGTGCCGTAATAATAAAAATGATTCAAAATGCACCCGGTAATTACAGAGATTTGCTGTTGCCTTTGCATTAAAAATGATGATGATTTATGCTCGGTGAAATTGTGGTCTGCGGCTCTTTTTAGGGTATTCTCGCTATTAAGCTCCTTATTAGTTATGGTCAGTGATTTAAAGCTTAAGAGCTACATTAGAGGGCTGTAAAATTATTTATTCTTTAATAGATAATAGTAAATTTGAAACAGACATTAGGTTAATTATAATCTTGTACATTAAGGAATACTTATTAGCCCTTTGTCTCTTCTCGGGTCTTTTGAAATTCATTTCAAGTAAATGGAAAAATCGGAGATTGGATCAGACAGCCCCATGTATTTACTTCTGCCTCTTGGTTCATAAGTAGTTAACACCTATTCTGAATATTCAGGAAAATAATCTTAACTTCTCATTGTGCATCTTTTTCCATGCGAAACAAATGCTAGTTTTCACTCTAACTTCTTTTTTCCAGGTTGATTTTCCTTAAATTAGGCTGAAAAGATCAGAGAGGCAGGCTCTCTGCCTAATTTGTGGTTTGGGCAATAGGGGGTGGAAAGAAAGTTAAGGATAATAGACTTAAATCTGGTATTAGAGGAAGCAGTTTGTCATTATTCCTATTGTTAGTCACTGTGTATAGATTTACATATGCACACGTATCTATATGTATTTATGCACTTGCACACTTAAGTACAAATATATATTTAACAGAGACACACACATACATGTCTGTCTATAAATCAGGATTTGTATGTTCCTCATGATCGTTTTAGGTAAGACAGAAATTATCAAGTGTAAATATCAAGGTGTATCAGAACAGGACTCTTTTGTACCATTAATTGAATTTGAAATTTAAATTCTTGTGCAGTGCTTGGGGGTTATACTAAATCAAGAAAAAAATCGAAGGCAAAGATACTGTCTGTAAAGCTGTTAAATAAATAGAAAAAGAATTATATCAAACATGTATAAGTGTTATTTAAAATACTTATACTTTAATGAGAAAACATCTGCTCTTCTTCCCCACTGCCAAACTCAACACCTTACTGTAACAGGCACCGCCCTATTTCTGGTTTTTGCTAAATTCAGCGTGAGTCCCTGCACGCTTTTCTTCTATAGGGACTCAGGGATCCAAGCTCCCTTGTGGTCATTTTGACATGTTCTCATCAGGGACAAGAAAAGATTGGCTTTGAGTGTTTTTTAAGAGCAAGACCTGGTAATGCCTTCTGTTAGTTCTGCTTATGTCCCATTGACCAGGATTCCATTGAATGGCCCCAACCTGCTTGCAGGGGAGCCTGGGAAACTAAAGCCTTTGTTTACACTAAGGAGAAGGAAAATAAAATGATATTAGATGAACACACAGTGTTCTTGTCTACCACAGTATGTGACTGCTTCTGAACTCTCTGCGTGTAATTGTGCGAATTTACAATCAGATAAATGTCCAAATGACATGAAATTTATGTTAACCAGCTTGATGAAAGTATTTCAAATTGTATATGAAAACAGTACAATGTACCCCATGTTTTCATTAATGTGTACAGCTATCAATTAATAAAAAAAAAATTGTTCCAAAAAACTAAGTAAACACATTTTAAAAATAAAACAAACAAACAAAAAAAAGATGTCCTAAGTGCATGTTATCTTTTAAACAATTCCATGAGCTCTCCATTCGCTGCTGCCCTGTGTACTAAGAACTGGAATGGAAATCGGTTGTACTGAGATTCCGTGGCAGGGTACATTCTGGTGCACTGTGGTTTAGGCTCCATGTTTCACCTCTTTATTCTGGTGGGGTGGTGGATAACCTTGCCTGAGCATAGCCCTGCGGCTGGGCGGGGTTGCTGTTTCCCATCAGTCTGCCCCACGTTGGGTCCTGCCTTTCCATCACCGACTCCCCGCCTCGGTCCCCCGGAAATTCTCTTCCTTGTGTGAGGATTAATGGCGCACATTGTGAAGGTGGGAAAGAGCCATTATTTAGCTGTTTAACAGAACACCCCGCTTGATAAATCTAGTTACATGTTGTATTCGTTTTCTTTTGCTGCATAACAAATTACCACAAACTTAGCAGCTAAAAATAACACCCATTTATTATCTCACAGTCCTGTAGGTCAGAATTCCAGGCAAGCTTGAGCTTGACTGAATTCTCTGCTCTGGGTCTTCTAAACCAAAATTGAGGTCTCAGCCAGCCGAGGCTCTTCTCTGGAGCATCTGGGGAAGAGTCCATTTCCAAGGTCATTTAGATTTTGGAAAGAATCTGGTCCCCTGCAGTTACAGAGATGTGAGGTCCCTGTTTCTTTTGCTGACTTAGCCTTAGGCTGACTCTGTATCCAGAGGCTTCCCTCATTCCTTCTCATGTGGCTCCCTCCATACTCAAACCAGCAATGGTCAGTGCAATTTTTCTTAGGCTTCCAATTTCCCATGCCTCCAGGGGCTCATGGTACAAGGTGAGGCCCACTTTTGTTGCATATTGTATCCTAATCATGGGAGTGCCACCTCATCATACAGTCACAAAGCTCTTCCACACTCAAGAGGGAGAGGGTTAAGTAAGGGCAAGAATTGGGGGTTGGGACTGGTGTGGTGGTTGTTCTTAGTGTTCTGTTTACCACACATGTTTCTGCCCAGGATAGCTTAGGAAGGACTTTTTTGCTTGTTTATTTTGTTTCACGGAACCTGTATTTTTGCCCAAACACAAATTTGAAAGGAAAGAAATCTTTCTACAGCAAGAATGAGCTAGAGTAGGATGGGTAGGTGAAAAGGAAGTGACTGCAGAGGATACATTTTCCTTCCAAGGCTTCTTGATATTCAGAAAATACTTTAAAAGCAAATTAATTTAGGTACAAAGCATATAAAATAGTTTACTTGCTTGATTTTAAAATTAAGAACAGTGCTCGTAAAATTTCATTCACTGGGTATAACCAGAAAAAAATATGGGCAATTAAAAGAGAGAAAGATTTAGTGGAGCGTGAGAAGTGCAGAGAAAGTACAGAAGATAGAATCCTTTCAGAGGTCCTGATGGAGGAACGGTATCCATTAGAACAGCGGTCCCCAATGTTTTTGGTGCCAGGGCTGGTTTCCTTGAAGGTGGTTTATCGAGAGACCCTGGGCTGGAGGAGAATGGTTGTGGGATGATTCCAGTGCATCTCCCCTTCAGATCATCAGGCATTAGATTCTCATAACGAGCAAAAACAACCTAGATCCCTCAAATCACAGGGTTCCTGCTCCTATGAGCACTTATCTGACAGGAGGCGGAGCTCAGGTGGTGACCCACATAATGGGGAGTGGCTGTAAATACAGCTAAAGCTTAGCTCACTGGTCCACCTACCTCTCATCTCCTCCTGTGTGGTCTGGTTCCTAACAGGCTATGAACTGGAATCCATCCTCTGCCCAGCCCAGGAACCTTAAAGAATAAGCTTGCTAACTGTTATTAAAAAAAAAATCTGTTGTGGTTGAGAGTGGTTTAATAAGTTTTACACATGTTGTCTGCTCAGAGAGACCCTCTTACAAATTGGCACCCCACCTCTTACTTTCACATTACTCTAGGACCTGGAAGAATTTGAAATTAGCTGTGTCATTTGCATGTTTGTTTGTTTATTCTCTGCATGTCAATAAAGCAAAGAATAGAGAATTATGACTGTAATGTTTCTTGTGAACGTTACTCTAAGATGGGAAATAGAAGACCTAGTCCCAGCTCTGTTATGAACTTGCTTTGTGATGTCTTAACTTCACTCGTGATTTCTGAGAACTAACCCCATCCCAGCATTTATAAAATGAGGGAATTTATAATACATGAATTAGATGATTTCTGATACTTCACCTCTGTGCCTTACTTTGCTTCTCACTAGAAAAATATCTACTGATAGCTTCTGGATATGATCTGCTTTCTTCTATTGGGACTTACCATTTCTGAATATTGTGTTCAAAGGAAAGATGGTGCCATGGAGGAATTTGTACAAGGTTTCCTAGAGCAAATTGTTCCTCTTACCCTTGGCTTTCTCCCCATGAAAATGAAGATGTAGTGTGACGACCTGCATTTCTGCTCCCCACCTCACCTTTCTTGCATTGCCTCTCCCTGTGGGAGTATTTTGCGCCCCAACTCTTTGAACTATGGTGGGCTTTGGGTCATGAAAGGTGAGTAGAAGTGATGTAGATCTCATTCAGGAAGAAGCTTTATAAAACTGTGCATGGTTCAGAACTAAATCTCCTCCCTTAGTCACAGTAGCCAGCAACATTCCTGATAGAGACTGTTTGGTAAACCTCGTTCCTAGAGTAAAGAAAAGCACAGAGTCATAGCTGACCCACTTTGGATTTGTAACATGAGTGGAAAAAAAAAAACAAAACCTGTGTTGTTGTAAGCCAATGAAATTGTGGGATCATTTGTCACTGCAATATAACTGGCCCATCCTGACTGATGCACATGGCCTGATCCTTTGTGTGTACCAATTCATACCATCTTGGCCATCATACTTATTCCAGATACTGCCGAGCAAACAGTTCTGCACAGGCTTCAAGTAGCATCACATAGGTGCAGCCTCCAGGGCTCCTTGGTTTGCACCTGAGCTTCCTGTTTCCTGTCTGGACGCTCCCCTGACTTTGTCATCACTCCCATGGGAATAAATAGGAAGTGCAGAAAACTTAACGCCCATGAGGCAGCCTGATGGGTAATGAAAGGTGAGGGAGGCATGTTTCCCTCTTTGCTCTCTTCTTCTCACACTTCTGAGATGCATTTCCTAAGGCTCCTGGGAAGGTCTCCGGCGATGGATCAATACGTCCCCCAGGGGCCATCGTGCATCCTGTGTCAACTTTCCCTCCTTTGTTTCGCTCTTTTCTTGCTTGTACTCTCTGGGATTGCTTTCCCACACAAAACACCTACGTGAGAGCCACTTTCTCAGGCTCAGTTTGATGGGAGAACATGACTCATCACCAGTCAGGCTCTCATTGAGTTGAGCCAGTCTGAATGTTATCTAAATAATTCCACAGCGTAGAGGACGGTGCGTTTATAGTAACTTACAAAGCATAAACACTTTGCTACTCAGACTGGAAGTTATTGTTAGATTTGCTGATCTAAAAATAAGTCCCCGCTCCCATTTGAATGTCCCATTATTAATTCTTAGACCCTCCCTGATGCCATAATACACAGATCTTGGTTAGGAGGAAGATGTGATTTTTGAAAGCCAGTGATTTTTGAATCGCATTTTGGCACAACTGTCATTCTACAGCATCTTGTTGCCCCGCAGCTGTGAGCCGCCAGTCCACTGACAGCGCCCTGTGGGACAGTTGTTTGGTGCCATGGGAAATACTGTTTTGCTTAGCAAGTGAATTGGCCAGATTTCCACAGTGCTTTGGCTCTGGTCCCTCTCTGCCTCCTTGTCAGTCTATTCCCTAGAAATCATGAAGTCACAGCATAATAGACCCAAAGGGTATATTAAAACCTTCCAGCTAACCTCTTAATTTCATAGGTCAAAAAACAAGACCACAGAGGTGAAGGAAAATGATCCACTTTGTGCAGTGGGAGAGAGAAGTGAAGGGGGATATAATTTTGGATGTTAAGAAGATACCATTCTTTCTTAACATAATTAAATTCTTGATTGTGATGCTCTTAAATGAACCATGAAATTCTAGGCACTTACCATGCAAGTGTGATTTTTAACTAAGGCTTTTTTTTTTCCTCTACCCCCAATCTGAATGTTAAGGTGGCAGATGCATAACTAATCTTAGCTGAATCTATATTAAGAAATCAGCAAGGTGTCTTTATTTAACTTGCAGGATCTGTGAATATAGCATAGTGTTAAATAACGTGATTTTGCACATTACATCCTAAAATAAAAACAATTCCTTTAAAGTGATAGTAAAATGCAATCACGTGAAAGGTTATCTCATGTTTGGTCTCCAAGGGAATGAAAAGTACAGAAGAAAAGCACTGGAGAGCATGTCCTTAAATATGATTTAAGGATATATATTTATATGGCTGTTTTCAAAATGCTTTTTTAACTGAAGGACAAAAGTCAATATTTGGGATTGTGTTCCCTGCACGCAGAGGAAGCTCCCGTCAGCTGAGGGAGGTTCTGAAATCCTCATTATCCTAGTTTAAATTTTCAAAAAAATGTCCAACCCAATGCGCCTCTGTGTTTTTGCTCGGGGATACGTCGGTGACTCTGTCTTAGTTCCAGGAAACGTGGGTCCTTTCTATCTTATCTCTGGAATCGTGGCTCCGGCAGAAACTGCACGGGCTGTTCTGTGTTCTTTGCTGTTTAACGATGCCTTTGCTGCAATGGGTCGGATTCCAGAAGGAACAAACAATGAAATATTTTAAGGCCAACCGTGGTCCATCACGCAGAGAGGAAACCCAGCTATTCTGTTACAGTCCTCTTAGCTGTGGGACCCTGGCCCAAACCAAAGCGTGGGGAGAGCGTTTGGTATTGTATTTAAAGTCGGGTTCTGGGGTTTGCCTTTTACTCAGTTAAGTAATTTTTATTTTAATGTTATTGAATTTTTTTGAGAATCCAATTTTAACTTCTGAAGATTCCATTCCCCTGGGAGAGTGGCTCTCAATCCCAGAAACACCAGCCCTTGAGGGATTAATACAAGAGTTCTGGAACCTATTTGGGTCCCAACTGTTGTCAGTGAATCACTATGTAAATAATGGGCTTTGTGCAAATACATCTGAAGGTTTTTAAATTCGTGCTCATTTTTAAAGCAGTTCTTTTCCTTAAAGGGCAGAAAAGGAAGACGAGCATAACAGCAGAGTTATTCTACAGGTGCGTGTGTGTGGGTGTGTCTGTGTGTCCGTCTCTGGGTCTGTATGTGTGCCCATCTCTGTGTCTGTCTTTATCTGTGTGTGCGTGTCTCTGTGTATGTGTATCTGTGTGTGTGTCCCTCTCTCTGTTTCTGTGTGTCTGTGTCTGTCTGTATGTGTCTCTGTGTGTGTCTGTATGTGTGTGAGTCTGTGTATCTCTGTGTGTGTCTGTGTCTGTGTGTCTGGGTCTATATGTCTGTGTGTGTCCATGTGTGTGTGCACGCGCCCATCTGCACAGCATGCCCGGCGGTGGGGCAGCGGTGATGGTGATCTCTGCTTTTAAAACAATTAAAGAGGTCTTTATGCTTGAACAAACTGAGAACTATTACTATAGTAGTTATAGTCTATAGGGCATGCTTCACAAAGCTAAATGAAAATTTTTTAAGTTAATGGCTAAATAATGCTTAAAGCATACACATTAGTCATGATTTATTCTAACAACATTTGCGCATGACTAACCTAATAACGCTGCCGCACATCCGTTATGTTTTGTTCTGAAGATATGCCCAAGTATCTGTGCCTCCTTGGGGGTGGATTTACATTACTCTGTGATTGAACTAAGACACAATTCCACGTCTTTGTATAGCACAGGTACTGGAAAAACATCCAGACGGTGATATAGGCTTCCACTGTGCCAGATACTGTTCTAAGCAGTCTTACAGACGTGAGCTCATTTAATCTTCACATCAGCACCATGAGATATAGGGACCACTACTGTTCCCATTTCACCAGTGGAGACTAAAGCAGAAAGCAGTTAGGTTAAATAATGTGCCCAGGGCCATTCAGCCAGGATGTGGGAGAGCTGGGGTTTGAATTCAGACCAGATGCTGACCGAATTTCTTGCCTAGACCTGTTTCTTCCCGGGGACCTCATGTCTGTCCTTGCAGGAGTGGATGGGATGACCCTGGAGCAATGCCTGGAGGCTGCTGAGGTGCTTTGGTTCTAAGTTCTCCACCCCCCATTTCCACCACCTCCAAACTTCTCTCTCACACACACGTACATATACACACACGGCTACCCTGGGCTCACTCTGACACGATGACATCGGGCTGCCTTGTGCTGCAGCTAAGACGTCTTTGGTCTGGGCTTTGCTCCCAAACCTGCTCCTAAAAATTATCATTTCCTGATAGGAGGGTGGGTCTAGGTAAGGTCTCCAGCGTGATAGAGCTCAGTCCTGTTTACGTGTTTGTTGCCTCAGGTAATCCGTTTACACTTCCTCAGAGTTCATTTGGACAATGTGGGCATCCTGAGGGGTATTCAGGTGACTTTGCACCTGGGGTTTCTTTATAGCAGTTAGCCAGTGGTCTAATGTGAAATCTACAGCAGAGGGTTTTGTTTGCCCTCTTTTCTCCTGCCAAAATTGGAGACAAGCTGGAGGCCTGGAAAAGAGCACAGATCCCCCTGGAGGGCCCTTACCTCTAGCTGCCACGGGACATGCAAATATGCCTTGGATGGAATTGCTAGCCAGAATGATGGCCGTTGTCTTGCTTCCCAGCCCATTCTGATTTTTGGCAGGTGAAGTCCAGGCCCAGTGGAGACTGTGCTTCAGTGTTTGGGGAACTGAGCCTGGACGCCTAGAGACCGCCAGTTATTTTGATGTGGCAGGCTGGCTGTGCTCAGAGCTGCCGAATGGCTTCAGAAGCTCTTGTTACTGTCAAGGCTGGCAAGCACAGTCCCTCAGAGAAGCATTTTTTCCTAGGCAGACCAGCTATCTTTGTAATCTTTCTCACTAGACAGCAGAGAAAGGTCATCTCGCCTTCACAGGAGGAAAGTTCCGGACTTTCTAGTGCCTTGGGGCTGAGCTCGATGGGAGGCAGAAGGGTAAACGGGGAGTGATTGTTAGGAAGGAGAGATCATTTGCAAGGGAAGAATTGTATTTCAGACTGGTGACTTGGTCTCACCGTCATTGGTGCTGATTTTGTGATATCTATCTTTACTCTTGTATCTAGAAGTAGTATAGAGCAGTGGTTTTCAAAATGTGGTCTGCAGATTCCTGGGAGTCCCTCAGACCCTCTCAGGGGGCCCGCAAGGTGGTACTTGCTCCATAATGATCCCACGACATTATTTGCCTTTTTCTCGGTGAAGGCATGGTACTACTGGTGGATCCAGATGCTGGCATGTTAATGCAAATCTGGATTAGTCCTTACTGGATTCTTCACCTGCACACCTGCCAAAACAAACAAAAAGCTATTTTCCCCTCAAAAGCTGGATGAAGCAGTAGAAATCAACAAGTTTATTAAATCTCAACCTTTATGTATTTTTTTGGAATGTTCTGTGTGGAGGAACATTGACTCACAAAGCACTTCTATTGCCAGTGCGCGCGTGAAGCTCGTCTCCTTGTAAACCACTCAGTCCCATTGCCTGGCCGGCTGAACTGGCTGCTTTTTTGTGTCACATCATATTCACTTGGAAGAGCAACTGAGGGAAAACCAGGGTCATTTAGACTTGGATATGTGGCAGGTTTCTTAAAAATAATTAAACTGATCCTCACAGTTCAAAAAAAACAATCAACAGTATTTGTTGTTAATGATAAAATTTGAATGTTCAAATGAACATTAGAATTTTAGAAGAGTTATGTCTGCCACAGCGGGTGTGACCATTTCTTAGCACCTGAAGATATTTTTGGTCAGGCTGCTTTGGGTGGAGATAACAAATGTGACTTGGGTATTGGATAATAATACATATCAACACTTGGAAGAGCTGCATAACCCAGGGACTGAATATTTTCCCTGTGACCAATACTTGATGGTATAACATCATTATTGGGGGAAAAAATTATTGAAAGTAGAAGAGGGGGCCATTCACGGTGGCTCATGCCTGTAATCCCAGCATCTGGGAGGCTGAGGCAGGTAGCCTGAGCTCACGGGTTTGAGACCAGCCTGAGCCAGAGTGAGATACCATTGTGGTGGGCACCTGTAATCCCTGCTACTGGGGAGGCTGAGGCAAGAGAATCACTTGAGCCCAAGAGTCTGAGGTTGCTGTGAGCTACAACACCACAGTGCTCTACCAGGGGTGATGTAGTGAGACTTTTTCTCCAAAAAAATAAAAATAAATTTAAAAAAATTAGAAAGTAGAAGAGGTGTGGTGGCTCACACCTGTAATCTTAGCACTTGGGGAGGCCAAGGCAGGTGGCTTACTTGAGCCCAGAGTTTGAGACCAGCGTTTGCAGGAGAGTCCCTGTCTCTACTAAAAATAGAAAAGCTAGGGAGGTGTGGTAGCAGATGCCTATAGTTCCAGCTGCTTGGGAGGCTGAGGCAAGGGGATCTCTTGAGCTCAAGATTTTGAGGTTGTTGTGAGCTAGAATGAGATGCCCTGGCACTATACTCAGGGTGATGGAGTAAAATTTGTCTCATAAAAAAAAAAAAAATGGAAACAAAAAAAGAAGATGGGTTAGTGATTTCAACACAGTACACAGAACAAAAAGTACATTAATATAGTTATAGATTTCACATTGCAACCGAATTTTTAAGAAACCACCTGTTGTCGAGTTTTGGCATGTGTCAAAGCATATATTTACAATTTTTATCTGAAAAGGCTATTCAGATACTCATCCATTTTTCAATGACACGTATGTATGAGGTCAGATTTTCTTTATATGCTTCAGCTAAAAATCGTATTGCCACAGACTGAATGTAGAGGAGATGTGAGCATTAAGTAGGCTGTCATGCCAGGGAAAGAGACATACAAAAATGTAAAACAATGAAACTCCTTAATTTATAATTAATTAACATATAGTTTTCTTAAAATGTCATATGTGTTAATACACGGTGTTCTTTTTAAATGAATCAAATATATATATATATACACTTTAAATATTTATCCATTATAATTTCAAATAGTATAAGTATCTCATATAAACAGAGCTCTTCCTCAGTATTTTTTGAGAATGCAAATGGCTTCCAGAACCAAAATGTTGGAGAATTGCCGGTGTAGAATATTGTAGTATTTCCCACCTGGTTCTGAGCTGTAAATTCAAATAGGTTTTCCAGGTTGAAAATAGTGACTATTTCATTGTGTATCTTTACCTATATCAATGACAATCACTTCAGTATTTTCCCCTTTAAAATGAAAACCTCATAGAGCTCAATTATGCTTATATCACATATTAAAATCTCCATTCTTTAGAAATACAGGATGTTTCAAAGGTTGCCCATGAAGTTGCTATACATAAGAAAAATGGGAAATTGGGGTGGGGGCCATTATGAAATGATTGTAGGTTCCCAACCAAAAATCATTGCAAAGTGCAGAGGTAGTTGTGAAAAAGTGGGCTTTGCTATTGGACAGAACCGCTCTGCCACTGATGAGCAGTTTGACCCCGGCAGGTGCTTCATAATTGAAAGTACTCAGATTCGTCATTTATGAAGTTGGGACCAGCACTGCCATCACTTTGGCTTGTGGTAGGAAGTAAAGGCAACTGGGTGAAAGTCTGCAGCCCCAGCACAGCACCCGGCCCAGAGGCGGTTCACGGTAAATACTGAGCGGTTGTTTGCTACTGTGCCAGGACAGTAGGTGTGATAATCATAACATGCACTATAAGCACACTGTTAATGGCAGTTATGTTGGTGATGATCAGAGTAATAGCAGATTGATGTTAATGGTGATTTCAAAGACCATTAGTTTGTAATAATAGATGATTTTATGGTGAGTAAGTGGATGAGGGAGAGAGAGAGAGAACCTTGGTGAGCAGGCTGGACCAGGAGGTGGGTGAAAGGCAGATGTCACAGAAGTGTTTCAGCCCCAAACCCACCAACCGTGTGTTGCAGAGCTGCGCTGCAGGACGAACACCGGTGTTCACTCTGGATTGATGGTCGTCTCTGTTCTGGGTTTGTGTTGCCCAGAACAGGCATTGATATGCCTGGTCTTGATCACATTTTGGGTGGTACATAGTGGCACTTAGAATGACTACAGAGAGAAACCGTAAAGGTCTCCATTGAGGTCTCTCCCTGCCACTTGCAGCTGTCACACAGATTTCTGATTAGTTCTCTTGGTGGCTATTTTAGATTTTACCCCCTTCTGCATAAAACTTTGGCCTTGCCCTCTCACGGCCTCTGTGTGAGTCATGACTGAGAAGCAGTTAGTTCATTGCCCACAGTCCCTGCTCTCACCTTCACCTCCCAGCGTGCTGGCCTGTTTACCCACCTGGCCTTCCTTCCATCCGCTGTTGGTGAGGAATTACCCCTCTGCCCTCTAAGACTAATCTCAAGTGTCTCCTTTTAACTCAAGTCTCTCTCTGTGGACTCCTTCTACTCAGTCTGGAAATATGCCCAAGCTCCCTCTTGGTTCTTAAAGTCCCTGACCATTTTATCTCCCTAACTGTATTATTAGACTTCTTGAAAGAGTGGTGACCTGGCACTACTTCTTGTTATGACCAGTTGATAATCATAAAATCATTGAAAGTACAGTACAAACTCGTCTGTACAGTTCAGTTCCGGAATTGAGGTAAGGCATGGGTCTGACTCCATGCAGCAGGGAGGTCCCGGCCTGCGACCCGGCACCTCCTGGGGCTCCGGTTACCACGTGCAGACCACGCTGTGTGGGAAGCTGGCACAAGCCAGACAGTCAGTGGGGAGGACAACAGAGTGCTTTTAAGAAAGTTGGGGAATTTGCATAGCTATTCATTTGGGAAAGTTATAAAATCAGTTAAGGCCCTGAGGATGGCATAAACAAAGAGGCTTTTGTTTTTTAACTTTTGAATTTGATCCTGAGACTTTTCTAAAGAATAAGTGGGTAGGAACATTTCCAAGCCAGCCGCTGCTGTCCGCTTTCCAGTCCTTTGAAAAGCTGCAGAGAAGTCCTGAGAGAAGATTGGAACCCTTGTGGGGCCGGAGCGTGCTGTTTATGATAATCCACTTAATGTGTTCCAGAAACTAGAAAGGCACACTGGCGCTTACCAGGGACATACCATGATGAAGACAGATAGGATCCTCTAACCGAACAGTTTAGAATTGGGCACCGTTTGGATATTTGTTTCTAAAGTCAAAAACAGAAAATACAGAGGGTGCCAAAAAAATGTATCTAAAGGAAAGAACTCTATTACAATTGCAATACTCCGTGTATAACAAAAGACAAATACAAGTCACGTTGAGCACATCTTATAATTGCAGAAGTAAAACATGACTTGAGTATTACAAACTTAATACAGTTTTTTCCCTTCTTAAAATCTGTAAGCTTTTTTTTTTTTTTCTTGGCACCCTCTGTGTGTGTGGCTCATGTAGATCATTCTGGAGTCAGGCAGACATTTTTCTAGTCTATAGAATGCTGAGAAGTCTATTCTGAGAAGATTCCCCTGTAGACACAGGCCGTGTTGGGACATGGGTATGTGCCAACTATTCGTATTCGTATAGTAAAACATTGCATCCTCCAGCTCAGTGGGGTCTGGGAGCCAGCCTGAGCCTTCCCTGGTGCAGAAACCTGGGAGGAGACCCTCAGGGGAAAGATGACCAGTAAGACACAGATGGGCTTACTGAGCACATACTGATCTTTTCTCTCTTTTTTTTTTTCTGTAATGTGTAGGCAAAGGAAAATAGATCTCTGACTTTCTATTTTTTATTTTTATTAATTTATTTTTTTATTGAATGGTAACTATGTACATTAATGCACTTCTAGGGTACAGGGTGGGGGTTTTCGCACACAATCCGAAACACTTCCATCAAACTGGTTAACATAGCCCTCATGTTATTTTCTTCGTTATTATTTTAAAATGTTCACATTCTACTAGTAGAAAGATTCACCTGTACCCTTGTAAGATAAACCTCAGAAGTGATCCCTCCAAATCCCCCTCCCTCCACCCATTCCCCCCTCCCCTCTCCCAGACTAAAATTTTCCAATGGAAGTTGGTTTAATGAGAAAACTTTGTAAATAATTATAGTAGGAATG
Source organism: Galagoides demidoff (assembly GCA_963574575.1). Taxonomy (NCBI): domain Eukaryota; kingdom Metazoa; phylum Chordata; class Mammalia; order Primates; family Galagidae; genus Galagoides; species Galagoides demidoff. Next base: position 22,667 of record CAUYQV010175501.1, read on the forward strand.
ATTCCGTTGGCCAGCCCCAGGAGTGGGTGATATTGATAAGATATTATCAATATAATATTCCCATAGGAGATACCAAAAAAGCATAAAATGTGGGATTTTTGCCCTCGGAGAAGTTTATAATTATCATGAGATTGTATTTAATTCCCCCCTTTCCAAGCAAATTCCCACCTTTCTTAGTCCCATACTCATGGGGTAACATGGCTTAATGTTGGAAAAACTTGTCATGAGGCAAAATAAATAAATAAATAAAAATAAAAATATAAAAAATAAAAATAAATATCTTGTATTATGTCACCAACAGCCCAGAAGTTCAGCTTTCTGCCCCTGGGAAGATAGAGGCAACATTTGTAGCGTCATCCTTATTTGTTTCTGTTCAACAGTTGTTCTCAAAATTGTATGGAAATTGCCCAGACTAATAGTGTGCTGTGTATAGTTGCCCGTTGTATTTTATATTTTATTCCAGCAACCAGATATGGACGATTTGTGTCAATTGGTTCTACATCCACAATTGAGCCACATCCTCTAGATTAATATGACAATAGAGAAGTAACTTCTAAAGGGCTCAGGCTGCATAGCCCTCTGATTGCCTTTAATTAGGGGAAAATCACAAGCTAAGAAAAGTAACAGACTTGAAGTCAGTTAAAAATCAGAGTAATCAACTGAGGGAAAAAAATGTAATCTCATGAATCTTAATCATTAACCACAGGATAATAGCTTCTTTATTTATTGAATAACTTTTCTGCCCCCACCACCTTGTTTCTGAAATTAGAATTCTATCACTGATAGGAAATTTGGTGTAGGACGGCCAAAGCTCTGTGAAATGAGAGGCTCCCCGAACTACATAAAATCGTAGAACAAATAACACTGGGAAAGTCATAGTTCAGCCCGAGAACTGGTTTGGGTGGCCCTAATGTAAGATCTCGCTGAGTGAGAGCATCCTCAGAGTCAGGTAGGGGCATCAGCCCACCTGAGATGTTGACCTTTTCACAATTATCTCCCTAGAAATATGCATAGTATGAACGAAACAGACGGCAAGTATGCGTACTGTTTGGAATGAACCCTTTCTTTCAAAGTAGCAGAACTTCAGGAGTATTAAGAATCAAACTATAACTTGGTACTTATTTTTTTAGAGGCTGGCTTTTATGAATTTTGAGTAAGGACCAGATCTGAGGCAGTGTCTTTTGCAATTTTTAAATCAACCTGGTGCTATAGATAACCAAGTTCACATGAGTAAGTGTAGAGTGAATAAAAAGCTTTTTCTTTTTCTTTGTAGGAATGTGCCTGATAATTTGGGGGGAAATAAAATGTGAGAAATGTCTGGAGCAGGAGTGGCTCAGAAATGCACGTTTCTTAGGAGAGTTATTTTTAGCAGTTACTCCTCCAAGCATGTCAGAATTTTAAAACTCTGTTCATTTCTATTCCACTGGAAGACTGGGATCGAGCAGGGCCAGGCTCTGGGTTATCACAGTGGGATCAGCTGCCAGGGCAGGAGGGAGCAGTGGGAACGGGGAAACCACTGACGGGGCCTCTGGTTGTGAGGCCACATGTGCCGGGCTAATTACTGCTCTCTGAGTCTGCTCTCACATCTGAAACTCTCCATGACCCAACTGTGGAAATCCTGTTTGTCTGCCTCCCAGCCTAAAGAATGAAAAACAGCAATTGCAAGGCTGGGCTTGCTTAATAACGTGGTTTGTTTTTGTGGAACCAAAGGCATGAGAGGTTACAGAGGCTGTTAGCTTGATGCTAGATTTGTGAGATGACATCATAGTGGGCATCTTCAGACGAGCTGAACAAGGGGGTGGTGTACGCTTGGCAGATGAGAACCTGTCCAAAGGCATTTGCTTCATTTTCCTATGTTCCTGGAGGAGAGTGACCTTTGGAGATAGGTGGGTGGGACCGTGTTCCTGTGTCGGGAAGAACTCTCTCCTACATGGGACAGATGGAAGGGTCTTTTCTTTGAATGAGCGTGTCCTCCACATGGAACTGACCCCCTTTTTGGCAGTAGCCTTCCTGCCATCTAAGTGATGCCCAACACTATGGCCTAAAGCTTTTTGGGGATTTTTTTTTTTTTATAAATAGCTGGTTATCTTTCATTCTATAATAAACATAATTTTTGTGTTAATGCCTTTCATGAACTCACTTATTAGAGTGTTAAAAACCAATTTTACCTTGTTAATAGTAAGTTAACTTCCCCTTCCAACGGAACTTCCCTCGCTCTCTTTTACCCCCTCAAAAAAACCCCAAATTATTAAGAGTTTGTCCAGATAAATTGAACATTACTTTTCAAAGATTAGAATAGAAGATGCTATTTCATGGAGGCCTTGGGCAGGGCGTGGGTTTATTGGGGTGACTATTTGACTATATTAATTAGTAGCATGATATTATTAATAGCAAAGAAAAGGGAAGGCTGAAAATAGCTTGATTCTCTGGAGAAAGAAACTTGATGAGCCCGGATTACAATACTTTCCATCCATGGAGCTGCGATCGGCCTCATGGTGCCACCCAAACTCATTAATAATGACATATTAGCTAACATATTGCCGCCAGCAGGTGGCTATTTGCACAGGGGTGAAAATGGCATGTGCTGAAACAAATTGCCGTACCCTAGAGAAACGTGCAGCATTGTTTTTTTAAAGAGTCTTAATGATGTCTGCGATATGATTTTTATTTTTTTGGCACTTATACAACTTTGAGGAATAAAACTGAGTGGATATTGAAGGGACAGAGGCAAAAAAAAAATAAAAATAAAAAGAACAACATTGATTCAACTTTTTCCAAAAGCTTTTCCAATTAAAAAGAAAAAAATACGAAACAGTTGAATCCCAACAGCACAAAAATCGCTAGAAAGACTCAGGTATTCGCCTTCTTTCTTTTCACCCCCCCTTTCTCCCTCTCCTTTGTCCATTCTGGATCTGCGAGGCATCCTCAGGGCACCGCAGAGCCGTGACAGATGGGCGGTCAGCTTCTGAGTGAGCACTACCACACTGAAGGGGTTAAAACTGTCAACACCTATCAGAGCTTAGAGATAATTAGCGTCAAATAAGGCAGAGAGCCAGAGCCTCCACGCTGATGACCACACAACAATGAACTCTGCTAGGTGGCTGCTTTGTAAGAATTCCTCCTTAACCTCTTCCTG
>CAUYQV010175503.1:0-37651 GCA_963574575.1 Galagoides demidoff
CCTGGCACATGTTCCTGGAGCCAGGATGTCTGGGTTTGAATCCTGACTCCAACACCTATCACTGTGTGTTCATATAGAAGTGATTTAACATCTGTGTCTCAGTTTCTTTATAAAATGTAGCTAATGATGGTACCTATCTTACAGAAATCTTGTGGGAAGTAAATGATTTAATACATTTAAAATGATTGGAACACTGACTTTTTTTTTTTTTTTGAGATAGAGCCTCAAGCTAGCCCCCTGGGTAGAGTGCCATGGCATCACAGCTCATAGCAACCTCCAACTCCTGGGCTCAAGCGAGTCTCCTGCCTCAGCCTCCCAAGTAGCTGGGACCACAGGCGCCCACCACAACGCCCAGCAATTTTTTGGTTGCAGCCATCATTGTTGTTTGGCGGGCCGGGCTGGGGATTCGAACCCGCCACCTTAGGTGTATGTGGCTGGCGCCTTAGCCAATTGAGCCACAGGCGCCAAGCCGGAACACTGACTTTTATACAACGGGGGCTCAATAAATGTTGGCTGTCACCATTATGATTGGATAAATAGCAAGTTCTATGCCCATGCACTCAGGGATAGCTCAATGTCTTTCAATCTGTTATTCTTTTTTTAAAAAAAATCCGTGTCTTAACTGTGGGCTTGGCAGCTAGGCTAAGAAGGCTAAACCTGTGGGGCTGATGCCTTAGATTGGAGGCTTTTGGGGTGTAGTAATTCCCAGTTGGATGTTAGTCCAACCTGGCTTCTTTCATGAGAATTTTGTGGGGATTGGAGGCACAAGCACTATCTCCATATTCTGGATGCAATTCTTGCTCTCATTTATCATTAGTTGGTTTTATAGTAGATCTTATCTCAACCACTTCATTCCTGTAAAAGTCTTTGGACACTTCATACAATTTTCCAACTCCTTTGGGCTTTGCTTAGGAACATAGCAAACAAAGTTCTCAGCCTCTCAAAGGGAGGCTTAAGCTGATAAAGTTGTGAATTGTAGACAACTGGAGCTTTGCTGAACATTTCACTTCTGGATGTGCAGAGCAATGATCTAATATAAACAGTGTCATTGGGAGATCACCTCTACCCTTGATGGCCAGTGGCCTGGCTGTATTGTCCTTGGATGCCTGGGGGGTGGGGTCTATGCATGAGGGTGTGTGGATGCTCTATGTCACAGCCATTACATACTTGAAAATCAGCTCAACTATGTGACAAATCCAGGGCCAGGCAGGGCAAAGATGTGGGTAAGGAAACCTGGGTTTCTGGGACATTTCCTACCTCTTTCTGCATCACCTACCCAATTTCATGAATTCAGAGATGCCTGAGATGAAAGGAATTGGATTAAGTTACTGTCCTGGACAAAGACATTCCAATGCAGGATGTTATTAGGAAATGAGTAAGTCCTAACTGCTGACATTTCAAATGTGACTTTTGTATCAGAAAAATGCAGAGAGGAACAGTGAGGGTTATAGCTACTTTTCTAAACACTAGTTTGATGCTAGTGTTTGGAAGACTTATTTGGAAAGCTTTTGAAAATATAGATTTTTTTAGGCCCTAGAGTTTCTAACTTAGTAAGTCTTGGATAGAGCCTAGGAATCTGAATTTCTCTAAAAGTTCCCCCAAGTTATTCTGTCATCCCTTCAGGCCTGTGAACATCTCAGTTAGTGGTTCTCATTCCTAGTTGCACATTAGCATTGCTACCTGGACAGCTTTTAATAAAGTGCCCATGGCTGAGCTACATTCCCAGAGTCTCTGATTCTATTTATTTGGGTGAGGGCCACTGGGGACATGGCTGCCATGTAAATAGGCATAGCCATACTTGAGAACCACTGAAAAATATTAACAATCAATTACTCCTTTTCTTAATAAGGGCAGCGATGGACTCACCACCAGCAGGTGCCACAATCAGACACAGTAAGAATCTGAGCCAGAAGGTAGTTTAGAGATCCTCCAGCTCAGGGGTTTCTGATCCTTTCAATTTCATAGGCCAATATAGCTCAGAGGATATTTTGAAGACTGACAAAAAATTGCTGGAGTTTTTGTGGCCAGCATTTTGTTTTGCTAAGTTAAGATATTAAAAATACAGAACTCAACTATCATTTATTTGCACCATTATTTAACTTTTAAAAACCAAAAGTTTTAACATTACCTGTAAGAAAAACTCGAGGTCAAGATAAAGTACAGTACTTGCATCTTGTTTGGCATGAAGGACTCACTGCACAGTCCTCATCTGTCCTCATTTTAGGGAGAACCTTATTATGGCTCAGGATGGATTTTAGAGCAGTCTGCTTCCAAGCCAAAGTCATAATTTTACAGAAGAGGAGATGGAGACCTGGACAAGGGAAAGTACAGGGCCTTCTGGGCCCAGCCAAAGGAAGTGTTACACTAAGACTGGAACCTTTTCTCCTGATCACGCCCTGTATATGAGGCTCTGATGAGAAGCATGGAATACCAGTCTCTTAGCATTTAGCATGCATGGAATAGAGCCACTGGGTGTGATTGTCCAGCTCTCCTGGCCATTCCCAGCCAGGCTTAGAGCAGACACCATGGTATTGTCCAGGGACAGGAGGTCTATGAGCAGGGCTTCATCCTCCAGCAGTGGTGGAACATGAGTATGCAGATCTTTTGTGTGACAGAGCGGGGACGTCATTTGCTTCAGTTGCTAAACAGAGGGGCATATTATTGCTCTGTCACACTAGGATATTGTGCTTTAAAAGTTAAAAATCTGTGAAGAATTAATTTTCTGATTATCTCATACAGAGTCCAAGTCATCCCTTCCTTATTATGCTGTTATTTTTAACAAGTTGACAAATTGGCTAATTCTCTTGGAAATGTTTTGATGTACGGAAATGGACATTTAAACAATTCCCTTAGAGAAGAAAGAAAACAGATTTCCAAAATGCATTATCAATAACAGGACATTTGGACCCTGTGATCGGAAATGGAGAAGACATGGTGAGCTCTTGGGTTCAGATGTTCAATTCAATATTTGATGGAGATAATGGAGGACAGCCATTGGCAGAACACTTGCTTCCTCTGGGAGACTGTAGGACTTTTGAAGGACAGGCCTAAAGCCAACTTGGATCTCAGGTACCCCTGGAGTAGTTAAGTTCACAGCCTTGAACTGTCAGGGAATGAACGAAGGAAGGACATAAGTGGTGTTACCCATAGAGCTGACCCTTGAGGGCAGGGCTATATCCTACACATTTCCCAGCATAGGTCTGACCCCTCAAAGATAGTAATACCCATTGTGTTGAAATTAAGTCCTTTTAGGGACCTGAAGGCATTTTCCTACACTGAAGTCAGATGGCATCTAGAGATCTAGACTTAACCAGGACAGTTTTGTGGGGGTGGGAAGAGTGAGCCTGGGAGCAGTCAGGAGGGAGTTGTGTCTGTCACGAAGCCATTAGATGGCTGCCCCGAAAATGGGTCATGGAGGTGCCCTCGATGGAAGCCAGGAACACAGAACAGAAATGTCACTGACCTCATAATTTTGCTGAAATCTGGTCCTGGTTCCCTAGGCCATCCCTGTAAAACCTATTTCCTAGAGCAAAAAACTGCAGGTTTAATACCCCAACTCAAAATCCCTCCAGAAACTCAGGTTCCTAGGGGATCCCACCTACCAGAGGTAAAAGACAGAACGAATTCAGTTCTCTTTAATATCATCATCTGGTTTCATTTTTGACCTCTTTCCTGATTTCTAATTTAGTCAAATAAACCTATATACCTTAAAACCATGCCCTGCACCCTGTCGGTGCCTCGACTCATTTTAAGTTCCATTGGAAGAGAGGAAGAGAGCTCCCAAAGCTCAGCTGGTCCTGTACTGGAGCATCACTGTTTCTCAGGGACTGGGCAAGGGAGACAGCTCACCTCCCCTGTCTGCCATGAGGAAGATGAAGGTGTCAGAGCGCCATACAAGTTGAACTATGCATGGAATGTTGAGACCAACCTCTTTATTTCTTGTTAGAGGCAACTGGAGCACAGGGAGATGGGTAATGGGTCTCGGTCACATTAGGCAGTGGCAGAGTTGGGGCTAGAAAAGGAGTTCTCTGACCCTGAGACACCAACATCCTGGTCCTACCAATTCCTGATTGCCTACTGAAATGGACTTATCTCTTCCTTTAGTTAAAAAAATATTCTAAGCTTCCTAACCTTAGCCAATCACCCTATCTTCCTTGTTATTTTTTTGTTTGTTTGTTTTGGGTTCAATGTAGATGTTCAATGGTTGAGCTATTATAGTTTGTAGGGATTAATCTGGAAAATTTCTGCTGTGTGTATGTGCATGTATATATGTGATTGTGCATGTGTGTATGTGATTATTTATGTGTATGTGTGTCTCTATGGCTGCATGTGAGTGTGTATTTTGGCTGGGGTGGGGGTGTCCTTGGGTTTGGGGAAGAGACTTGCCAGGGCTAATCACAGGTGTCAGGGCCCTGAGCATGCTCCTGAGCTGATACCCTCCACATTCCCAATAGGACCCGCCTCCAGACCGGGCCTGGGTGTGGACTGAGATGAAGGCACCACTGCCCTCTGCTGTACTGAGAGGTGAATGCTGCTGACGTGCCAGCTTCACCTTGTCCCTAGCGGGGGCAAGGACACTGAGAGGAAATAAAAGTCTGAGTTCCATCTTGGGCTCAATGGATCCATCCCTCCTGGTGTCATTCCACTCTCCCTTTGAAGTTCTCAGCTGCAGGAGGTGGAATAAAAGAACATGGTACTTGACTGGGGGTCAAGTCGGTCATTGCCTTGTCATGACCTGTCGGGCTCCTAAGGCCCTGGTCTCGGTTATAGCGCAGGAAGGAACCAGGCGAAAGGCGGATTAGAAGTACAAGCTTCAGGAAGGAGGGCTAGCCCTTACTTTCCAGGTAGCCCCAAGCAACCTCTGCACCAGCCGTTTATTGAAACGGAATGACACAAGTGAGGGGAGTAATTAACAATGACTATGTGCTGAGGGCACGGGCTCCTTCTCCATAAGGAGCACCTGTGGACAAGTCGCCAGAGAGTCCACCCCTCAGCTGTAAATCATCTTGCTTAGAGGTCATCTGTCTCTTGGCGTCCTCTGCATTGCCCTAAGGCCTCCCCAAGGCAGGGTCTGAAGATGCTGGAACAGCTCAAAGATTGCATTGCATTTTTTATCTTCTTTGCCTGGTTGAGGGTCAACATTCAGGATTCTCTGGTGTTACTCTTTAAAGATAAAGTCTCTGTTGGTTTTAGGCCAATCCTCTCACCTCTGCAAGCCCAGCACCTTGGGGGAAGGACCTAAAATACTACTTCCAAATAGGAACACCCCACATTTGCATAGTGCACTATAATTTATCAACTATGTTCCCCTTAATGGCCTCACATGATCTTTATATACTTGTGAGTTAAACAGAACAGTAATTATTACTCTTATTTAACAGATGGGGAAACCGAGGCCCAGTTGACTTGAAGGTAACTAGCTAGGAAATAAAATGTACCTCTAGCTGGAATGAAATTCAACAGGCTTTAGATTAAAATAAATAAGCTACAAGAGAGGTAGAGCCAAATAAAAAATTCAATAATCAACCGGGAACTACAAGGGCAACATTTATAGCAGCTGTCCAGATGCTTTCTAACAACTCTGAGGTCTCAGCCTGTGGCTTAGCTCTAGAGTGTGTCCACTTTTAACAGTGTCACCAGAGAGTCTTATGGTTAGTAATTGTTACACATCATTACTTTTAATAATAAAACGTTTTATAGCTTTTTGGTCTTACAGTTAAAAATAACCATTTTAAAAATCTTCCTATTAAAGAAGGAAGTGTTTATAATGCAATGGTAGTAGTTACTGTTGCTCCTATTTAGCTTCTGCAGAAGCTAACATTTAAAGAACTTTCATACCTGTAGCAATCAATGTTTGTTCTGGTGTTTACTCTTTGCAGGTACTCTGCTAGTCCAGAGACTACAGCAGTAGACAAGATGGCTGTGGTCTGGCACTTACAGCCAAGAGGGGGACAGAGAGAAGTTAACAATGAATGTACATTGTGATAAAGGCAATGAATTTGAGCCCAGTGTCAAGAGCACAAATGGCTGGACACCTCACCTGATCAAGGCTCAAGAGTCTGCTGAAGTCTGCTACTTAAGTAGAGTTGGCCCAGCCTATGGGGTTGAAACTTGAGGTACAGAGTAGTCCAGGCAGAGGCATAGGAAGTGTGAAGGTCTCAAAGAAAGAAGTTTCTTGAGACATCCAAGGCACTGAGAGAAAGCCACTGAAGCTGGGACAGAGAACCAAAGGGAGAGTGGTCCAAGGAGAGGCTGGCAAGCCTGTGGAATAGAGGTTAGTCTTTTTGCCCAGTCACATAGCTAGGTGGAGATAAAGTGAGGACTATAATGACATCTCCTTTCTGTGAGTCTGTAATGTCTACATTGATTTCCCTCCTACCCCAGTTCTTTTCCTACTCTCTGTACAAACCTAACTGCCTTGGTTTCCTAGGACCATACCTTCTACCTCTTCTGTCTCATTGCTACTCCTGTGCTCCTCACCTGTTATCCCTATCCCAGTGTCTTCTCAAGTCAAAAATTCTACTTTCCCTTTAAGACAGGGATTGTAAACACAAATTTGTCAGTAGGTAAGATACATGAATAATATGGCCTAATATATTATCAAGTGGTTGTAACTTGGCAACCTGGAGCATCCATTCCCCCATCATGCTCAGGCCCAGTGCTGTATGATACAACCTTCTACACGATGGAAATGTTTTATATCTGCATAGTCTAATGCAGCAGTCATGTAGTCCTATGGCTAGTGTGACAGAGGACTTAAAATTTTAATTTACTTAATTTTAATTTAAACTTATATAGCCATATATAGCTAGTGGGCTACCTATTGGACAACACAGCTCCAGTTGTTTGTTTCCATTTTGGAATGTGGGTCTACTATTGCCAGATAGTCCAACTTTTCAAGAGGAATCACATCTCTGGATTCTCACATTTGAAGTTTTCTAATTTTTAAAGGTAGCAAGAAATTTAAATTTTAAAGATATATTGTGGGTGACTCTTGCTTCAGGAAAAATGGGGTAGATATGTTTTTCCCTATTCTTCCTATGAAGTACAACTAAAATACCTGGACCTTATATATGACATAAGCATAAGAAGACTCTGAAAAGCTGAGAGAAGGAGGAAGATTTAGGATCTTCAGACTTAAGAAGCAACACAATGATAAGTTCTCTGGGCTTTTCTTTTATGTCATACATCCAAGACTTGGCATTGAAGATGTCAGCAACTAAGAAACACCAATGGGTACATAAAAACTGAGCCCCAACAAAAGCTTACTTTCTTTGGCCAAAGTACCAAGAAAGGAGCAGTTTAGCAACACAGAAACCTTTTAGACAGTAATTACTTTACCCAAGCGGAATACTATAAGAAAAACTGTGGTTCAACCCCTATCCATGACAACAAAGGCCAGGTGGGGAGCCTCAACCACCTTAGCCATCAAGCTTCTCTGATGGGGTGGTGTCAGAACAAGGCAAATTTGTGAACTTTTGTCCCCATGAGCTCATGACCAGCTTTTCTTCCTCCTCCCCTATGCAACCATTATGTTAGTGGAAACCTCTTGGGGAACTTGGGAGCTTGGACTTATGGTAGTAATGAGTCTCCCTTTCCCTCCCTGCTGAAGTGGTACTAGAAGAGGTCTAGTGGAGTCAGGACTCTCATTATTGTCCAGTAGTATTAAAGTCATGCCACTGTGGTGTTAATGGAGATCACCTGGGAGAGCCAGAGCTCCTGCCACTGCCCAACAGTAACAGGAGTCCTCCCCTCCCATTTTGAGTGTCAATAAAGACTGAGAGGGGAATCTGGTCTTTTATCTCCCTTTGACAGTAACAAATGGATACTACCCCTCACCCTGCTGGAGTGGTATTAAAGAAATCCAGTTAAAACAAGAGGTTTAAAATAAAATGAGTCTCATAATTTAATTTGAAAGTGACCAAGATTCAGCTAAAAATCACTTGTCCTATCAAAAACCAGGAAGATCTCAAACTGAATGAAGAAAGACAAATAATAGGTGACTAACAATGAGATGACGAAGATGTTAGAATTATCTGTCAAAGATTTTCAAGTGGCAATGGTAAAAGTGCTTCAGTATGCAATTATGAACAGGATTGAAACTAATGAAAAAAAAAACTCCGCAAAGAAAAAGAAGATGCAAAGAAGAACTACATGGAAAATGAAAAATCAAATAACTGAAGTAAAAACTCAGTAGATGGGCTCAGCAGAATGGAGGGACAGTGGAATAATTAGTAAAAAGGAAGACAGAATAATAGAAATAACTCATCTAAACAACACAGAGAAAATATACTGAAAAAAAATCCTTTCTGAGTGACCTATGGGACTATATGATAAAACATCTAACATTCATGTCATCAGGATCCCAAAAGAATAGGAGAAATAGAGTAGGGATGACAAAACACTGAAAGAAATAATGGCTGAAAACTGCCAAAATTTGGAAGAGCGTTATGTTACAGATTACAGATCTCTTATAGATTCAATAAGATGAGTACACCACAGATAGGAGAAATCCAAAGAAATTCATGCCAAGGTGCATAATAATTAAATTTAATAAAATTAAAGGCAAGGGAAAAAAGTCTCTAAAGCAGCCAGAAATGACATTTTACCTAAAGGAAAAAAAGAAACCAAACAAGGAAACAAATAAAATGACAATGGACTTTTTATCTTAATTCATGGCGATTAGAAGAAAGCAGCATAGTATTTTTTTCTTGAGATGTTGAAGAGACAGAATTATTAACCTAGCATCCTATATAGTAGAAAATATACTTCAGGAATTAAGGGAGAAAAAAAATCAAGATATTCTCAAATGAAGGAAATTTAATAAAATTTGCCGCTAGCATATTTACCTGAAAGGATTGGCTAAACAAAGTTTTGTAAACCTAAAATAAGTGATAAAAAAAGGGAAACTTGGAACACCAGGAAGAAAAGCCAAAATATAGATATAGATAACTACAATAGACTTTCCTTTTACTCCTGAGTTTCCTGAATTATGTTTGAAAGTTAAACTAGAAATTATAAAATTGCATAATGTAATTCTTTTTTTTTTTTTTGCTGTTTTTGGCCAGGGCCAGATGTGAACCCACCACTTCCAGTATATGGGGCCAGCACCCTACTCCTTGAGCCATAGGCGCCACCCTGCATAATGTAATTCTAAATGTATGTAGAGAAAAAATATAATATAATTATATTTCATGGAGGAGGATAAGGGCATGTTAAGGGAGGTAAGTTTTCTATATGTCACTCAAACTTGTCAAATAACAGCACTGTGACAAATTAAGTACATGTAATATAATACTTCAAGCAACCATCAATAAGTAAAAAGCTATATAAAAATACACTCAAAAGCATTACAGATAAATAAAAATGGAATTCTAAAAAAACGTTCCAGGACAAGAAGACAGGAAGAAAGTTAGGCAAAAGAAAATAAGACAGGGAGAAGAAAACAGAACAGGAAACAAAAAGCAAAATGGCATATTTAAGCCCTATATGAAAAATTATATTACATGTAAATGGTCTAAAATATACTAGTTAAAAGATAGAATTTGGCAGAGTGGATTAAAAAAACATGTCCAACTATATGCTATCTAAAAGAAACTCATTTCAAATATAATATAATGATATAGGTATGTTGAAATTAAAAGTATGTGAACCCCAAAGCTGAGTACTTATGCATTGTAATGGTAGCCTCTTTATTTTCTTTCTACTCAAAGCTAGATTGATTTTTATTTCTTTCTTATTTTTTCTTTTTATCATGCCAATTGTTTGCACATTTTTATACAAAGATGCAAAGAAGAATTTTATATTTTAAAATTTTGCTTGTTTTTTTTTTGGTGTTTTTGAGTGTACATTTTATAAAGTTTTCTTAGTGGTTTTTCTGGATATTACAACATAATATTTCACTTATCTACTAGAATTGATATTTTATCAATTCTAATGAAGTGTGAAAACCTCACTTCTTCACTTTATTGTCCCAATTTAAAATTTTATATTATTTTGAGTATCTTATCTTCTGATAAGAAGATGTTATAATTTTGTTTCAATCATTAAATACTATTTATAAAAGTCATGAGGAGAAGCATAATCTATTATATGTACCATATGTTTATTGTTCTTCTTTCTGAAAGTTTCAAGTTTCCTTCTTTAATAATTTCCTCTCTGTTTGAACAACTTCCTTTAGTTATTCTTTTTTTCTTTAATTGTTGGGGATTCAAGGAGGGTACACAGAACCAGGTACATTAATTGTTTTTGTTAGATAAGGACCCTCTTATAATTGTGTCCCACTCCAAAAAGGTGTACTTTTAGTTATTCTAAAGAGTAGTTAGAATATTACAGTTAAAAATTCTTTCAACTTTCTTTTATCCTGAATGTCTTGATTTTTCCTTTATTTCTGAAGGATAACTTTGCTACACAGAACTTATGGTTGATAGTTCCTTTGTTTCAGCACTTACTGCCAAGTCCTCTGGCCTCCATGGTTTTAGATGAGACATCTGCAGTCATTCAGATTGTTTTCTCCACATCATTAAACTAGTGTTTTTCTTTAGCTGATTTTAAGATTTTTTTCTTCGTCTTTAATTTCCAGAAATTTGTTTATGTGTGTCTTGGCCTTGATTTCTTTGGATTTAAGAAAAAAATCCAAATTTGGGTTTAACTCATCTTCTTGAATATGTAGACTTAAGTTTTTCACCAAACTTGGGAAGCTTTTTAAGTCAATTATTTCTTCACAAAAATCCTTCATCTCCATTCTGTTTTTCCTTGCCTTCTGAGTCTTCAGTGACATAAATTTTTTTTTTTTTTGAGACGGAGCCTCAAGCTGTCCCCCTGGGTAGAGTGCCATGGCATCACAGCTCACAGCAACCTCCAACTCCTGGGCTCAAGTGAGTCTCTTGCCTCCGCCTCCCAAGTAGCTGGGACCACAGGCGCCCGCCACAGTGCCTAGCTATTTTTTGGTTGCAGCCATCATTGTTGTTTGGCAGGCCCAGGCTGGGGATTCGAACCTGCCACCTTAGGTGTATGTGGCTGGCGCCTTAGCCGATTGAGCCACAGGCGCCGAGCCAGTGACATAAATATTGATTATTTGTCATTGTTCCACAGATCCCTAAAGCTCTGTTCTTCTGTTTTTCTGTATTTATTTGTTTTTGAATTTATTATTTTTTAAGTTTATTTTTCCTCTATTGTTTGGAATGGGTGAATTTTATTGATATCGCCTCAAGATCACTTGTTCTATTTTCTGTCATCTTTACTCTACAAGTTTTTAATTTCTCCTATAGTATGTTTCAGTTATGTAGTTTTCATTTGGTTCTTTTTTATAGTTTACTCTTTGTAGAGATATTTTATGTTTCTATTTGTTTCAAAATAAATTATAATTTCTTGTTAAAACATTTTTAAGATGGCTTCTCTAAAATACTTGATAGATAATAGCAATATCTGATGTATCTTGGTGTTTTTGCATCATTTCTTTTCTTTTCTTTCTTTCTTCTTTTTTTTTTTTTTGTCATTCAGGTTGTGATTTTTCTGGTTCTTAGTATGACTGGTGGTTTTTAATTGTATCCTGAACATTTTGGCTATTATGTTAGGAGTCTTATTTTAACAGGCCTTAAATTTAACACAAAGTTCTGACCTACTAGTATGGGTTGTGGTTTTGATAAAATTTAATTTTCAAAGCTTTCCAGTATTATTTTAGTCTTTTTTGTTTATTGGATATTGCCAACCCTCTTGCTGATTCCTGCTGGAATTGCCTGAGATGGCAGAACAGCTTTTCCCAGACTGGGCCACCAAGTGTCTATCAGTAGGGTAGCAGGATCTTAGGCCCATGGGAATGAAAAGACTTTCTGGGCTGGGCGACTTGTTTTGGCAGAATCCCTTTTGATGTTGCCTCCTGATGCCTGGTGTCTCCCAGTGGAGAAGAGGAGTCCCAAACCCAGTGGAGAAAGAGACCACTTCTCTTGGTCACTTTATCATCATGGAGGCTCTTGTTTGATCCCCTTTGCTGGTGCCATCAAGCGTGCAAGGTGTGGTCAGTGGAACTCCCATTCAATCCAGGGGAGATATTCTGCTTTCTGTTGGTTGATTGAGAACACTGGGCCTGGCTTTCTTTTCTCTGTTGGGTGGGAGGTCAAAAGATGCCCTATTGTTATGCTTTTCTCCAGTTCTGGGATATTAACCCAGTCTTCCTTCCTCTTCACAAATCTCAGAGTTCTTCGACCACCTCTTATATCAGAGGATTTATAGTTACAGTTACAGAGAGGAGTAAGGAAAATCAAGTCTACACAATTTTGTCCCGACTGGAAGTTCTCTATTTATTCATTTTCTACTTTTGGAATTTAAAATTTCCAAGATTATATCATATAATCAAATTAATGTTTTTATCCATTTTACCTTATAGATCTTTCCCATTTATAAACTATAGATAGATTCTTGTATGATAAAATTTCAGTTTACATTTTACCATGGCATATGTTATTATGTCACTCCAATTTATTTTCTTTTTTAAAAATTCATTTAGTAATAAAATATTTTTAAAGTGATTTGAGAAATTTGTGAACCATTCCATTTTGGGAAACTGGAGACCCTTCCTTACACTCTGAAATTATTCCACATAGATTGTGTCTCTGCATGTCTCTCTATTTAGTTCTATTATTTGTAAAACAAAACAGTTAGGCCAGATGAGCCATAGGAGCTACCTGAGGTTTGAAAATAGACCATGGCTGGAAAATAGGGAATGACCCTGGCCAGTCTGAAAGAGTAAATGGTTATTTTGGACGGTATAAGCAATAGGAGATACACTGCTAATATTTCCATCCCCAGTTCAAAGACAGGGAATGGAGGCTGTCTGAGCTGGTGGAGGCATGGGAGAGATTAGGTGCTATGTTCTAACTCTGCCAGAGAGCTAAGGTGGAAATCACAGTGGCATAAGTGCTCTGAGAGTATGTTCACAGCAAAAACACCCAGGAAGACTTTAAGCAGCTAAGATTGATTCCCTGAGAAATTATACTAAAAAGCTCACAGGAAACAAATTTATGTTGGTGAGGAGCAAGGAAAATTCTAGAAAGCTGAAAACACAGCTATATAGGGAAAAATAAAGGAAAGTAGGGTTAGATCATGTTAAATAAATGGCTTGGAAGGGGAGGAAGTATTTAACAATCATCTTCAAGGATATTGTGAGAAATTTTCTGTTATAAGATGTAATCAAGAAAATAAAATCTTTCCCTAGTTGTAAAAGTGATTTTTTTTTCCTACATCACTTAAAAAGCAATAATTTTCCTCTGGTGAAATATTTGACAGCTGAAAGAAGCACAGCATGATGGCATGATTTGCCTCAGATACCGCTGGCACTAGTGGAGTGAAGACAAGAATTCATCTTCTCACCTTCAACCCACTGTGCTTTTCATTACCAGTGGAGTCACATGCTTCAAATCCTCTGAGCACAAAATCAACAGCAACAAGCATAACAGGCAGCAAGAAGGACTTAAATTGGATGAGAAGATTTTTCTCTTAAGTGACAGTTGTGAGAAAATGACCTAGCTAGACAACTTCTCTAAATCTTTAAGATTGAGATTCCACACTTTCAAGGCTGGAGATGACATTTCACTTGGAAACAGGGAAAGGAGATGGCCTTTGGGGGAAAAGAGTTTTTAACTTTGGATATAATTGCAAGATAGTTTTTAAAAAAATAAAGTGTTGTTGGAATAAGTTATGCTGAATACCACCCGCTTGCCATATCAGATGCCTTGTCCATCTTTCTCTGACTCAGAGCAATAATGTGTTTGAACTAAATCTAACAGCTTCTTTGTCTTCTGGCCAATGGAGAACCTGGTTAGAAATGATGATGGAAGGAGAAAAGCAAAGCCAAGTTTACTCCTGAGTCTCTATCCCTGTGGTTTCTCCATAGACTTCTACTGTCTTCCACTGAAAGCCACAGCTCCTGTCAGGTGGTCCTCTCTCATCATTGTTCCCTGCTTCTGGAGTCCATGACTAGAAATGGGACCAGGCCTGCTGTTACTGGCCCTGGAATCATGCCCTATCTCTTACGGTTTCTACATACCTTACTCACAACTTTATAAGTAGTTCTTCTATTAAACTATCTTCAACATCTCATAATAGGTGTGTGTGCCCTCTGTTTTTCCCCAGTACTCTGATTGATATACCTATCCAAGTAGGGGAAAATACCTAAAAAACATGATGGAAAGGCTTACTATAGACAAAGATATCACAAATTCCAAATAAGTAAACATCTTTCTCTGAAGTTAAAAACCTCAAGAGAAGATGTTTCAAGAAGGATCTTAACATAAAGATGGGTTAAGATGACACGACTCTGCCATTATTTTGGGTCTAACATAAAGTAAGACCCAAGTTAAAACTCAGGGTTTGGGGCAGAAATTTTCTGTGCAAAGACAAAAACCTCTCTCAAAAGCAAAAAACTCAGTCATTTGACTCCATTAGAGTAGATAGACTATAAATCAATGATTAGTTATCCGTAAAGTGAATGATAAGAATCTCCTCTGTATTTCAAGAGTGTGAAAGAATGGAAGCAGAACTGCTCTAGAATTAGAATTCCTGAACTTTACTTTGACATAGGTGGTCCTTAGTTTCTCTAATTTCCACATTTATACAATGTGGGGCCTGTATCCCACCCAGCTACTTGGGAAGCTGAGGAAGGAGGATCACTTGAGCCCAGACTAGCCTAGGCAACATAGAGAGACTGTCTCTAAAAAATAAATATTAAAATTTTAATTAATAATTGAATGTAAATATTTGGATTGGACAAATGATTCTTATACTCTCTTTTAATGCTGATAGTTTATGCAATTATGAAGGGGTGGGAGAGAGGATATAGTGTGGTGTGTGGACAGGAGGACTGGGGAGTGGTGTGTAGATGGGGAAGACTGGGGAATGTGATGTGTAGACAGGAGAGTGTGGTGTGTGGATAGGGAGGATAGGGGAGTGTGGTGTGTGAATAGGAGGATGGGGAAGTGGTGTGTGGATGGGGAGGACTGGGGAATGTGGTGTATGGATGGGAGGAAAGGAAACTGTGGTGTGTAGCTGGGAGGACAGGTGAGTATGGTGTGTCAATGAGGAGGACAGGGTGTCTATTTCATGGACAGGAATGGCAGAAGAATGCGATGCCTGGGTAGAGAAGACTGTGACATCTACTGATCGAACCGGATGACAGAGGAAAATGGTTCTTGCATTGGGAGGCCTCGGGTGTCCATTGTGTGGATGGGGCTGACTAGGGAGTGTGTTGTATGATGGATAGGACTTAGAAATGTGGTATGTAAAGACCTTCCTCTTGGGTTAGCCTTAAGTCTGGAAATTGAGGTAAAGATGGTGCCAGAAGCTGATGAAAGTATAAAGATATTTGGAATGTAACTTGGAGTGTTGCTTGATGGTGGAGAGCCAAGAAGTAGTAACATCCCAATGGTGACAGTGGCACCACTTTTTATTTCAACTAATCTTGGGGCAAGACCCAAGTAATGCATGTGTACATAATAATCCACATGAGAGATGCAAGGAAGAGGATACTGATGTAAAGTTTGGAGACCTGGTTTCTGCCTGTTAGTTGTGTGGATTTGGCACATTCCTTTCCTCATTATGTGTTTTGGGTGGAACTAAATAATACTATATGACCTCAAAGGTGACTTCCAAATCTAAAATCTTAGATACTAATAATCCATAGTATATTTCCCCAAGTAGTTTATGATCTAATGGGAAGTTAAGATTTGGGCACATACAAAACGGGAGAAGACAAGAGGGCTTGGAACCAGGGGAAGAAGAGCCATCATTACTTTCTCCCTAAGTCTTATTTTGGTAAAATGGTGTCCTTCTGATTCTACATCAGCTTGGGAGAACAGAGCAGCATGCCCACAAAGCTTATTTTACTTAGGTAATCCTAATTACCCACAAATATTCCAGTGCATCTTCATGTTCAGAACAGATTCAGGTTTTGAAAGACCTAAAATTTATATGAAAATACAAAATATCCAAAAATATATTACTTTACAAATTTTACAAAGCACATGGTTATGAGAACACATTGCTTTATTGCTTTGGCCTCTCCTAGGGATTTGTGTAAGGGCTCATGTAAGTAAGAGGACTGAAACTTCAGCTTCATTAGTTTCATGAAGTACTTTGTCCTAGACTCTTGGTAGAACTTCACTGTTTCATCTCTTTTGAGGTAGGCATGTCTATCTGACTTGATTTAGTGAATGAAACATGAGCAGAAATGACATCTGTCCCTCAGGGGCAAGATCCCATGTGTGGTTCACATGGAATGTTCCCCTAGAATGGGGATGGTGGAAGCAGCTGTCAACATAGAGCCCCCACCACCTGGGTCCCTCGCAGCCTCACTGCCAAGGAGAATGTGCTATGAATGACATAGACTTTGGTGGTAGGAAACCACTGAGATGTTGGGGTTGTTTGTTACTGTAGCATGCCCTAGCCAAACCTGACTGAAGAAATAGATTCTGAAGTGCTTTCACAGGTGTAGCCTCATTTCTTTCTGGAAGGGACCTGGTCACTTCTCATCCCTATTTTTCAGATAAAATTGTAAAACTTGGAGGGGTTAGGTATCTTTGGAGAAGGCCATAAGTGAGCAGGTGACCTGGAAGGGAGCCAAGACATTTTGACTCTTAGGCTTCATTCTGCCCATGATGAGATATGTTGGCCCTGCGGTAATCAATTTAGTTCATTCGCGTGGCATCCCCACCCCCCATTTCCTTCATCTTTCCCTGTATGATCCCCAGTGAGGCCCAGGCTTCCACTAGCAATAAATGCCTCAGACCTATTTAGACAGTCCAGACAAAAAATCCTCTGAAGGGTTGTCAGAGTCAGACAAAAAATCCTAGAGGTGACTCATAAGAAAAGAAAACTCTTTCTAGAATCCAAGTGGATTGGAAAAATGTGCATTTGAGTATAGAAAAGTGTAGTTACAAGGGCTTTAGAGTGTAACATACACTTGCATACAATGCTTTGTATATACAATACTTTGTATGCAAGTAACATTTTCCCTTAACATACACACACACATGCACTTACATGGAAAATTGGGTTTAGATTAACTGGGATTGAGGCAACAGGCTTTGGCTTGAGTTCTTAGTGGTCACTAAAATGTGTGCTAAGTGAATGAACAGAATGGCTTTGACGTAGGGAGAAGCAGTAATGTAGGGCAAGAGCACTTTCCCTGGCAGTGCAATACAAATCTCCAGGTTCACATCCTGTTCTAATGACAAAGTGAGAGGGGGCATGAGGGGTGAGAAGGAAAAGGACCCCCATTTGGCTGCAGGGTGCTTAATACAGGGCACAGATCGAAACATCTCAGTAAATAGCACATAGAGCCAGATCATCTGGCAGGAGATCAATAGCTCAAGCTGAAATGAGAACCATCTGAAAAGCTAAGAAATATTGGCTGGAGAATTCCATTAGACAGCATTACTCAATAAAGTGTGGTCCTGTCAGCCACTTGTGTTGTCTTTGCTTCAGGAAGATTCTTTCTTGGATTGGAATTGGTGTGATAGGGCAAGGCTATTAGATATATGTAAACTTTTGCTTTATGAGAATTGGAGTGAGTCCTGTACACTCTCTGGGGCCACTTAGAAATCCTTTCACTAACAGGTGGGAACTTGAAGGTACAAGATTTACTGGAAGAAGCATTACCGTTGGCTCAGTCTCTCTCTCTCTCTCTCTCTCTCTCTCACACACACACACACACACACACACACACACTTTTTTTCTCTCCTTCTGTTATCTTTTATTGCTTGAAGCCTATCATTTGGTGAGACTTCCCATATTCCATCTCATTAAAGCATTGCTCATGTCAACCCATATATTAATAATGGGAAACATAAAGCTAGATCCAAAGTTAAAACTCAGGGAAAATTAAATATTTATCTTCCCCATACACCCTTCCTCAAAAAAGTCAATAACAAATCCAAATAATTCCTCAGCCATAGAATTAATTCTTGGTTTATCCAGAAAAATGAGGGGGGAAATGCAATATTCTGTTAAAAGAGGTCTGTCATACTTTACACATTGATCTCCAATGTCAAAATAATTATATCAGAATGAAATCTGCTGTATAAAAATTTAGAGCTGTGCTTCAGTAATTCAAAAGGCCCATTACAATCTGGTAGGACCTCGTTACATCATTATGAGTAATTCTCATTATTTTGGACACCGACTGGGCAAATATAGGAGGCTGAGCTGAACCTTTGCTGACATGTGGACTCCTAGGGGAAAATTTATATATAATCTGTCTGATGTAAACTTGATTTCTTTGACATTTATCTCTTTCATAAAAGTAAAAAGCTGGGGGAAAGTGTCTGTTTATTTTAGCTTTACTTTTGTTTGGGTTCTGAGAAGCAGGAGGCTTATAATCCCCTGGGCTTCTCACCATCTTCCTGATGATTTTTCTCATCCATGATTTTATCTATCATTCCATTATCCCTACTTGGCTAGGAAGAGGCAGTTAATATGAACATTGTCCCCACACTGCAATTTGGAAAGCAGAACTCCTCATCATAAATAAAGTTTGTTCCCAAAGCCCCTACTCTGGATCTTCATCCATTGCCTTGCATCAAGAGCTCAGCGGGACAGAGATATCATCTCTTTTTCATACCACATGTGCCAATCCCTGCTACTTGGGCAGATGGTTTGCAATCTTGGGAGCTCTTTTCTAAAGTGGCAACATGGTTAAGAGGAAAAAGAGCTGAGGAGTTGGGAAATTAAAAATCAAATCCTAGCTTCACCTGAAACTTCTCAGCCTTTTAGCAAGAACAATCAGATCCTCTGAGCCTCAGTTTCCTCCCCTATAAAATGGCCTTAGTCATCCTACCCTCATGAAGTTCTGATGAGAAATGAATGAACTCATTGGCAGGGAAGCTGGTGCAGTGCCATCTGGATGAGAGGCCTTGTTATGTTGCTGCCCTCTGGTCCCCTTTTGTGGCATTTCAGTGAGTGCCAGGGCCTGGGAAAGAGATGTTTGAAACTCCATCTGGGGTGGAGAATTTTGTAGACACTCAGCTGCTAAAGTGATGAAGCATCTGTGAAGAACCTTCCAGTTGAAGCTCATGTTCATCTCTGGAAGGGAAGCTGGTACGGTGTGGAGGGTTAGTCAGGCCCTGACCTGAACCTCCTGCCACTTGCTCCCCTCACTCATTCTGGCTCTACAAGTGATCAGACCTCACATGTAGATGCATCACTATAGGCCCAAGAGCTGTGATTTGAGAGCCTTTAGAAGGTGCCTCAGTTCACTTTTGTCTGCTTGTCCTACCTGAATTCCCTCATCAACATCAGCACTGCCCTGAAGAACTTGCTGTGATGATAGAAAGGTTCTAGAACTATGCTGTCTCATCCAGCCACCACAGCCACATGTAGCTACTGGATACTTGCAATGTGGTTAGTACAACCAAGGGACTGAAATTTAATTTAATTTGAATTAATTTGATGAGCTATATGTATTCATACAGATCAGTGTGTTTCTCCTTTTCATTAAGTCACTGTGTCCAAAAGTTAACAGTTATTATTATTTTTAAGCAAAACTCTATGGCCAGAGATGAGGTTCTGGCATATGTATGGGGACAGAGGAGGGGAGAGGAAGGGAAACTTACCAGAAAGGCCAGTTTGTTGGCTCCCAAGAGGCTTCCAGGGGGAACATCTGGCTCTCAATCTTTCAGGCTCAGAAAGGAGATTTTTCAGGGCATGGGAAGTCAAATTGATCTCTAGAGGTGGGAGTCTGTGAACAAATGCAATCAATCAGAAAGCTAGCATACCAAAACAACATGAAAACAAGGAAATGGTAATGCTCTCTCCTCCCTGTGCAGGGTATGAGTTGGGAAGGCAAACCATTTTCTATATGGAAACCAGGGTCTGAAGTAGCAGTGGTCTGGTGAGCACAGCCCCAGAACAAGTAGCATGAAATCATGCAGCCAGCTAATAGGGCCATGCACGGTGACCCTACATATCCTGGGAATGATCCAGCCATTTCTGACTTCAGTTCTCTCTTCTGGATGGTGCTTGGTTGGTTATCAGAAGTTTCCGCTTCTTTTCAGACTCATTTTCTGAGCTTTTATGGTTGACTAACCCCATACCATAGTTAGTCCATTGGGGCACTATGCCATAGACTGGATGGATTATAAACAACATAAATTTGTTTCTTACAGTGTTGGAGGCTGGGATATTCAAGGTCAAGGCACAAGATTCAGTATCTGTCAAGAGCCCACCTCTGGTACATAACAGCTGTCTTTTTGCTGTGTCCTTATTTGGTAGAAGGGGCAAGGGAGCCCGGGGGGCCATTCTTATAAGGGCACTAATTCCATGAATGAGGGCTCCATCCTTGTGACATAATCCCTTCAAGACCCACCTCCTGATAGCGTCATTCTGGGGATTAGGTTTCAACATACGAATTTTATGGGTACAAAAATATTCAGTCTGTTGTACCCATTGGCACATTCTCCATTTATGTCACTCATACATTTAGGTTCCTGTCCTGTACTACATACCTGGGGCACATTTATTTCTTAAGGTGACTTAGCCTGAATAACTATGGAGTGACCCCATAGGAGATAGTCTTATTTACCTTATTGTCAAAGTCTCAGAGTCGCTAAGTACTGACTGCATGTTTACTGCGTTGGGCAGCATATGGGTTAGTTGGCATCCATGTGTGTTCTCTATGAAAAATAGCCCTGGTGTGGTCCAGGGTTGATAACTGAAGTGCTTGTTGGGGCCAGTCACTAACTGCACGAGAGAAGCAGGCATGATGGTGGGCTGGTTCGTGTGAACACCTTGGCAGCACACAGCTGCAGCTCAGTTCAGGCTGTCCATAGACATGCTAGAATGTGAGCTCAGAATCATCAGATCTTCTGATATTTTTTTCTTTAAAAATTTTTTTTTTGGAACAGAGTGTTACTCTGTGGCCCTGGGTAGCATGCCATGGTGTCATAGCTCATAGTAACCTCAAATTCCTGAGCTCAAGGGATCCTCTTGCCTGAGCCTCCTGAGTAGTTGGGCTAAAAGTGCCTGCCACAATCCCCTGTTAGTTTTTAGTAGAGATGGAGTCTTATTCTTGCTCAGGCTGGTCTTGAACTCCTGGGCCTCCCAGAGGGCTTGGATTATAGGTGTGAGCACCTTGCCCAGTCAGATCTTCAGATTTTTAAAGGGAAATTAAGTATCTGGATATTGATGTGAAATCATCTACTTCTTCAGTGAGAAATAAATCCAGTTAAAATTCAGCACTGAATAGAAACCTAACAATCTAACTCTGGTTGATAGTAGAGCTTCTGGGTATGGTGGGATGTGCTGGCCTAGCAGTCTGCCATTTCAGGTTGTAGTTTAAACCCGACTACAAAGGCTTGCAGAAGGCACAGCCCCTGCCTGTGGCTCAGATTCCTCCTTTGTAAACTAAGAGTGTCAGGTGGACAATCTCTAAGGCTTCTTCTTGCTCTGTAGGAGTCTTCTAGGACTTCTCTAATGAAATATCAGACTGGAAGGCCAAGGGAAAGGTGTCTTCATGTTCAGTTTCTCCTGAGACCTCTTCCTTTGGTGTGTGGATGGCCATCTTCATGCTGTATTCTTACATAGCCTTTCCTGTGTGTGTACGTCTCTGGTCTCTCTTTCTCTTCTTCTAAGGCACATGGGATTAAGGCCCTATCCTTGTGAAATATTTAACCTTAATTAAAAACAGTCACATTAAGGGTTAGGACTTCAACATATGAATGGGAAGGGGCACAATTTAGTCCAAAACATGCTCTGAGTCTGTTTGTTGTTGCCAGGGTCACTGAGGCTAGATTGTGGCTCTGTGTTGGCTGTCTGCAGGTCCACCCTCTCCCCTGCTCCTACCTGCTCTATACCTGGGAAGGTCGACCTCTATGGATGTGGTCCTGCTCCTCTACCTTTGCTTAATTCAGCCAATGAGGAGTCTAAGAAGGAGCTGACATGGAGAGAGGAGAATGAGACTGGGAGACTCTGTCCAAGGTTGCCGTGGACTGACCAGGTCCCTTCACTGAAGGTCACCACTCATATTAGACAGCTCCTTGGTCTCCAGGTTCACTATTTCATCCCTGACCCCATCAAGCCTAAGGGTGGTAATTCTCTTATTGTTCTCCAGGGCAGAGGAAACCGCCCCGCTCTCATCACTTCCCTCCCCCCTACACACTCTTAAGAAGAGTCCCTTTATTATACTTTTTTCAAATCACCCCACTTGTGGGTGCTGAGACCCTGACTGATACAGCCAGGATATGAAGGGGCCCCATCAGAGGGTTGCCTTGCTTATTCCTTCTTGCCACCTCAGCCTCCTGTCTTCAATTTCCAGGTAGTTCTAACTCAGCCCAAGTCTGGGCTACCTTCCCTCAGGTTGCACACTTTTCTCCCAAGGGGAACCACACTGACCCTTGCTCTCTTTTGCTGTTATCCCATCATAGTCCTATGGCTGGGAATGCGTGGCCCCCTGAAGCTGGGCTCTGGCCTCCACCTGGCTAAAGCGATGTTAGCTCTGTGATCACCTGTCTGTAGAGTGTGTTTAGAATGAGATTTACTCTGTTCCCTCTGTGGTCACAGACCTCTGGGGGGCAGACAAGCTTTACCCTTTCACCTATAATAACCACACTGACACCCTCTCTCTCTTTACGATTGAAGTTTCCCCCAATAAAGTTTCAGGGACTAGATATAGATGATTAGAGCAAAGTTTGAAATGCATTCAATGTCCAGAGTAATAAGAAAGGAAGACAAATCCATGGATGATAATCATAACTGAAGATGGAGAGTGAAATAATCAGCGTTAAGGGTGCAAGAGACTGAGTATAGCAGCACAGTGGTGTGGTTTGAAGGTGGGGACCCTGGACTCAGGCTGCCTGGGCTCAAATCCTGCCTCACTGCTTAGTAGTTCTAAAGCCTTGGGCAAGAAGCCCAACTGTGTAAGCTTTAGTTTCCTCATCTGCAAAATATAGGCATAATGGGTTGATGTCGCTAGGAGTAAATGATGTATAATGTCTGTGATGTGCTTAACTCAGTGCCTGGGAATATCCTAAGGGCTTAAATGTTAGATTTTATTACTACTTAGCCAAGATTGTACAAAAGATTGAGGTTGTGTTGGCCTTGAAGGATAGGATGATTTTACGAGATGGGAGAGATTATTTCAGAAGGGGAGACGAGAGTGGATAAGGGCACAAGGACAAATACCTTTGGATTTATTATTAATCCAGCTGGTACATGGGGCTACTTATTAGGAAAAAAGATCAGGGAAAGGACTGAGTCTCCTATAAATATATAGAACTCTTATGTATTCATAGTAATTAAACTTAAAAAGTACTTTTAAAAGGACAGTGAATACCAGGGTGAGGAGTCTGTACGTAATTTTGTAGGCAATGAAGAGCCATAAAAACAGGATTTTAAGTAGGGTTTTGTATACTTACATAAACTTTAGGAAGATTAGGTTGGCAGTTTTTTGTAAACTGGGTTGAAGGTGGAGAATAAAAGTAGGGAAAAGGAAGCATGAGGCCATTCCCACTGTCCTTGGAAATAATAACAAGACTCATCTCTGGGAAAAATTGATAAATAGTAATAAAACCCTGCCATTGACAGACCTAGTTTGGCAGGAGGCAGAGCAGCTGGACATGGAAGTGTTAAGAGTCACTCAGTAAGGGATGTTCAGAAACCAAAAGAAGGCACTTAAGCCTAACGTCAATCAATGACAATGTGACACTCACTTTACACGATTCTTATTTTAACATGTTTTCCATAGGGCCCACCTGTGTTGCCAAAATGTGGTGCTGGTACTGAGGAATCAAAATCCTTGTCTTGGAGACGGGGTGTGGAAACAGGGCACAGACACACGTGCTCTTATGTGGGCAGCTGCATGGAGCAGCTTGTGGCAAGGACTCAAGCAGCTGATGCTTGTCACCAAAGAGCACATCTACATGTTTGTTCAGCTCCCCTCACCACTTCTGCCCCACTCTGACAAGGAAGCCTGCTAACATTTAGTCAGAGTTTTATTTAGAAAGATTGTGCCTTGGCTGGTATTTTCACTTGTGGGAGCTGGCTGTCCTAAATGTAGCAAGAAAGTGCCCTGAAACCCACACATCAGGCCAAGGAAGGTACAGAGGAGGGCCGGGTATTCCCGCTGGGAAACGAATGCTAGCCAAGGAATACAGAAATTGAGGATGAAGTCAGAGGTACAGAGGGCCCTATGGTCCTTGTCCTCAGCTCCAGGGAAGAAGGACTTTAGTTGGTTCCTTCAGTTGGTTGGGGAATTTACCACGGGACGCTGAAGGGAATTGCAAGCAACATCTCTAAGAACTTAGTTCCCTTTGATAAACCTCACGTCTAAGGGCTGAAGTTTCAGACAGAAATGAAGAGGATGATTTCTTTAAGGCAGAAAGGCAATACATGGTTAAAGTTCTTTACACAGATAGTCTTCCACCTAGAGCAGGCAGCTAGGACGGGAGCTGTCCATGGTGCTGCTGTCCTGGCTTTCTCTGGAGCACACTTGAAAGGCTTCCATTAGCTTCTATGTGACAGGAGCTGTGTCAGATTGTGTCCTTTGATCCTCAAGGCAACCCTTCAATGTTGATTTTTTTTTTTTTGATCAGCTTTGTTTCCACATATGAGTAAACTAATTCTTATAGCTTCACTTTCTGCTTTATCCAACATGGATGATTTGAATAACCTCTTTAGACATCATTTAACACCATTTCTCTGGTCTGTGTAGAGATATTTTGTTCCTTTTGCAGGTGGGGGTGGTGATAATCTATGGGAGTCTTTCATGAGAAAAATTAAGCATGTATACCAACATTTCTTACTTGTTGATTAGAAAAGCACGCAGGAACTTCAAATTTGTTTGTCGAAAGAGAAAGAAAAATTAACCTTGCCTAAGCAAAAGAAAGCAATTTATGTTTTGTGTGGACAAGACTTTGTAGGTCTTCAACAATTTTCTTTTTTTATTTTTGTTGGTGATAAAATAAATAGATTCTAAGACAGAGAAGATAGAGGCCCATCAAATAAAGGCCCATCCTTCAGTCAATTAAAAAAAAAATCTTTGCTAGAGAAGTTGAAGCAATAATAAAGGAAAAATCATGTGAGATTTTGATGCCAAACATTGCTAAAACTCAGGATCCAATACATCATTTGGGCTGAGAAAGAGATTTTGCTCGAATTCTAATGTTGCAAATTTTCTCAGGGAGTTTAAGTAGAACCAGGGATGAGAACCTCATCAGTAGTTCTCAACCTGGGTCCATAGACCTTGGTGCACGGGTGGGAGGTGAGGGAAGAAGTTCCATGGATGGGCTTAGTACCATACGTAGTCAAAATGTTGTTTATGGATGCATTTTTATAAGGAAGTGTCAATAGCATTTAAGAAATTCTCAAAATGTCCAGAAATATCCATAAGGTAAAGAGCCACTGTTTTATGTAGTCATTCCAAGAAAACTAAGGCTTAGGGAGCAGAGCATCTAATTATAACTACCTATTTATATTTCTGAGGTTGGAATAGGCAGCGTACTTAAGTATGGTGTTTGTGATAATTTAAATTAATGCCTATGCTTATATGTGAGTAAAGAGTTTTATAGGAAAGACATCTAATTAAGTAGAAACTGTGTGATGTTCTTTTCAATTGGATTTATTCCCCCAAGAATAGGCTGAGAGAGAAAACATCAATCAGTCAGGAAAGACTTGGTGACAGCCCAGGACCTGGGAAGGCTATCATTCATCTGCCTAAAATTCAATAAGCATCCCTACATAAGATATTCACATTCTAGCACAGATGCTGGAGGTCACTCTGTGTCCCCATCTATCACCATGTGGCCCATTAATAATTGCCAAAACAACAGTGCAGACAAGGCACCAAGAAGAGCCCACTCTCCTTTTTGCCAGCTCAGCAAAGTTGTTTACTGAAGTCTGATTGCCAAATATTTTGCTTAGCTTGTAAGAACCAGGACTCAGCTGGATTTATAAAGCCCACAGATTTCAACCTGGAGAAAGAATGGGTGAGCGCATATAAAATTAGTTTCTCCGTGCACTCCAATCCTCTCTCTTTTCCTGAAGTGGTTTAAAGAGCAACGTGTGTGTGTGTGTGTGTGTGTGCAAGGTGTGTGGCCACACCATCCACGAAGAACATTTGATTCCTCTCAAGCATTTTTGACAGCTCAGTGAGCTGACATAACCCAGAAAACATGTGCTGTTATTTTGGTAAGAGAAAAAAAGCAAGTATAATTATTTCAGATTTTCCCCTGAAAAAAGCTAATATCACTGAAGGCAAAAAGGTTGCAATTAATTAGGCTGTGATTTGTGGTGTCCCAGTAACTTTGGGGGGCCCAGGAAGACAGGAGTTCCAGAAATGTGAAGGATGTAACATCTCCAGTCCCATCGTTTTATCTCAAGACAGAGGCAGGTATGAATTGGATGTGGCTATAACCTGGAATAATGGCCACTAAGGCTACAGATCCAGTTGCAGGGAAAGTGGGATGATGGCAAATCGGGACCTCATTTCTCAAGGAAGAGGATTTAGGCAGGGGTGCTAGGCCCAGTGTGTCAGAGTCTTAGAGTGAGGAGGGACCACAGGGGCTCCCCAGGACAACCCCTGAAGGGTCCAATGTATAATCCAGAACTGGAACTGGAAGCAAGAGTTTCACTGTCCAGTCATCACTCTCATGGCCCTGCAGGGATCAGCTCCGACTCCTTGCTCGTCCACATTCTACTCCCTTTCCCCAGATCAGGGCAGATGAGGCCAGGAGCTGTTCCTTACTTGTATAGCTCCCCAGCATGGAGGACCTGAAAAAGTTATTCTTTTTGGCTGTGCATAGTCTACTAGGAGGCTAGCA
Source organism: Galagoides demidoff (assembly GCA_963574575.1). Lineage (NCBI taxonomy): Eukaryota > Metazoa > Chordata > Mammalia > Primates > Galagidae > Galagoides > Galagoides demidoff. The sequence continues at coordinate 26,805 of CAUYQV010175503.1, forward strand.
GGTATGGAACCAGCTGGATTTTATGGCTATTTTGGTAGCTCCAGAATCCCCTCAGCCATATGTGTGACGTCATTTAATCCCTCCAACTTCCCCTGTGGTAAGCACTGTTACTCTCCCTACTTTACAGATTAGGGACCTTATGAATAGAGAGGTTAAGTAACCTGCCTAACATCACATTGATAGCAAGTGGCAGAGCCAGGAGTCAAACCAGGCTCCCATGTCGGTGGCCTTTGCCACTATGTTACACTGCCTCTCAGGTCCTGGAGCAACACATTAGGCTGCTCTTCTTCTGCACCTGTGTCTTTCCTCCAAACTAAGCTTTGCACTTGCTTACCCAAACTCTCTATGTCTCAGATGAGAAAGGAGAGCTATGCCTTTGAGCAGGATGCATAGCTAAGAGGGAGGGATCCAGAAAGAATTTTGCTTTGGGGTTCCATTTCAACCACTGCTTCCCTCCAGTAGATGAGGAATGGGGATTTTAGTGGAATCCTCTATCTGATTCTCTGAATCTTGCCCTAGTTGTTCAGCAAAAGAAAGAGGTGGTTCATAGCACTCTTTCTGCTGACACAGGTGAGGAGTGGTGACAGACAGAGGAGGTGTGGATAGAGAGTCATTTCTGAAGCAGCACTGGTTGACCACATCCCTGTGCTAGCAAATGGTACCCCTCTTTCTGGACCTAGATCCTTACAGCAGGGAGCCCTTATTGACATATAGGAAAGTGCATCTCAGTGCTCAGACTTAGGGACCTCATTCTTGGGAAGTTTCATGTGATCTTGAATAAGACTGCTGCTGCTGTCTCTGCTAGTTAAAGAACTGAGAGCACTCAACTTGTGTGTCAGTGAGCTGGTTATTCATTTTATCATGAGCTTCGTGGATTCTTGCTTATAGCAAAATGTAAGCTCTTAATGAGCTATTTAAATATTAATGAGAAGGCGAACATTGTTTTTCCCAAGTCTTGAAATGAATTTATGGTGCAGTGAAATGAAGTTACATTTCATTCTCAGGGGAGACAAGAAGATCTGATGAACAGTCTTTCCCCTTTTCTAGGGAAAGTGTTTTTATGCATGAGGCCAAATCTACATCTATTACCTTTAAGCATGCTATAATGAAGCTTGAGCTTGACCTCAGGAATGAGATATCCAGGGAGAAACTTGAGATCATAGTTCTAAGATGCCCTGAGGAAAAATCAATTCTATGGGAATCTGAGATTTGATCTTATACTTAACCAAACATAAATTATGTACAGCACTAGCAAAACATTAACATACTATTGGTACTTGGTCAGAATTCCATAGATGTGTTTGAAGGTGATTGTAGGCATGTGAAAACCCTTTTTCTGCACTGCATTTAACATACATCTCTCTCATAGAATGTCAAAACTTAAATATCCTTTGCATTGTGAGGATGGAGAAGCTGAGCCTTGGTGAGGGACAGTGACTTACCCAAGTTCATGTTGCAATTCACCAGCAGAGCTGGTAACCCAGGGCAGCTAGCACTTTGAGGGCTTTATCTTTGACTATTCTCCAGCTTCAGCTTTGGCCTTTCTCTACCCTAGAGGTTGAAATGGGATCCATTCTTTCACCCATTAACTCTCAGCTATGATCGTGCTCTTCCACCTAATAGCATTTTCATGGCTACATCAATACTAATGGGTGGTGACTGTGTGGACTTTGCTACAGTTTATAAATGCAACACTATACAGAGAAGATGTACACTTTGAATTCCTTGGAGATTGTTTAGACTCATTCTTTAGTCTCTTGGAAAGCGATGAACTCGCTCCTGAAAACAAGTGGTGACTTGTCTGTGGCAGAGAATGTAGATCACATCGACCCAGGGCCTCAGGCTCATATTGACAGTGTTGCTCACAGGAGAGCGGCTAAAGGAGCAGGTCTCAGCCTCCCCAGCCAGCCCTACTGCTCACCATTCACTTTGGGGACTTGGCCATAGAAGTCCTAAGAATATCCACTGGATTTTATTGGTCAAGCAGGTCACTAAGGCAGGCCAGATACAAGGAGAGGGAGAAGTGTGAGTGGACACGGAGGGCAGGCATTGACATTGAACATCTTTGGAGACTCTCCAGCTACTTTCTCCATCAGGTTCAGCTACTGCACTGCAGAGCACTGGGAACAGCTTCAGCACCGGAAAATACTTGTGGGAGGGAAGAAGCAGGAAGAATGAGGGAGGGAAGTCAGTAGTTTGAGATAATGGATAAGGAATTAGGCCTGGGAAAGATAATGCAGGGTATAAAACGAGGATACTAAGGGGATCACAGGCCGGGGTAAGGGCTGCAGAAAAACTGCCTACTTCTTCTATAACCTCAGTGTACGTTGGGAGGGTTGGAGAGAAGAGCAAGCATAGCTGGATGAACTATTACAAAATGTATTCATTCATTTAATATTAAAATCACATATAATTATTATAATGAAGATTATTTTCAAAGAGAAGAAAGCACCCGTCATTTCACCAACTGGACACAATCGTGGTCATCTTTTTTTTCATCTTAATTCCTCCTTATGTGTGTTGGTTGTCTTCAGCACAATCCTGCCCTGCATGTGGGTCCTGTGCTTTTTACCTGGACTCATTTTGTAAGTGCTGCTGTGATGTTAGATGCTGTCTTTGCCTGCATCCTTTCAAAGGGTGCATCCCATTCTGGCTGAGGGCGATTTGTTATGGACCAATGAGCTGAGCATGATTAGTGAGGGTGACTCAGGTCTTCTATGGTCTTGTTGCCTATCGGTGAATGGCTAAGGCTCTGGAGAAGCTGGACCTGGCCCCTCCGAGGCTTTGGGGGACTGTCCCTGTGCTGGCTGGCTTCCTGCAGAGGATGAGGCCATTGGGTTGCTTCCTAAATGTTTATATCTGCCAGCAGGAAACACTCTTCCATTAACGGGGAGGCAAGCTGAGTTTTTTTCTTCTTTTCTCTACAACCTTTCAAGGAGTTTGTTGGTTTCTTAAAACTATTAATCTAGGGCACAAAGGTTTAGATTTCTCATCTCTAATAAGGGTTTACATTTCTTCCGGGAAGGGGGATTTAATTTTACTGCTCTAGCGATTTTTCACCGCAAGAATCTGCTGACTTATTTTCCTGATATTGAGATATCAGTCTTGGCACATTCTGGGCAGGTGGAGGGCATGCCCCCATCTGCAATGTCCTCTGCTATTTGCCCGTTGAATCCTACCTAGTCTCCAAAACCCACTTTGCATCACCCTATGTCCTTCTTGAAGCCTTCCCTGGCCTTTTGCACTCATGCTCAGGTTTCTGATACCTTAAAATATTTACCACTTGCTCACAGTTGCATTCTCCTAGAAGGCAGCATGGGGTCATAACTGACCCTGGGCTGGGAATCCAGATACTTCAGATTTTGTCCCATGGCTAACCATCTGCATGACCTTGGGTAAGTCTTTGCACTCCCTGAGCTTCAGACTTTTATATTTTCCTTCCTTCCTATTCTCCAGCTCTTCCTTCCTATTCTTCTTGGGGACTTGGCCTTCATTCCTTCCCCTCACTCCTTCCCCTCCCTCCCTCTTCCTGTCTTTCTCTTCCTTCCTTCCTTCCTTCCTCTCTCTCTCTCTCTTTCTTTCCTTCCTTCCTTTCCTTTCCTTTCCTTTCTTTCAACAGAGTCCACTTTATCACCCTTGACCCATGGTGTCACAATACTCTAACATTGGGGGAGCTCACAGCAAACTCAAATTCTTAAATTCTTGGGCTCAAGTGATTCTCTCTTGCTTCAAGCTCCCAAATAGCTGGGACTATAGGTGCCCCCCACAATGCCTGGCTATTTTTAGAGAAGGGTTCTTGTTCTTGCTCAGGCTGGTCTCAAACTCCTGAGCTTAGCAATCCATCTGCCTCAGCCTCCCAGAGTGAGCCATAGCCTCAGCTTTTTAAATTTAAAAATGAGAGCCAATCTCTGTTGATCCTTCCTATTATGAGCCTCTAATCTGAGTTCTTTGACCTTTGAGGTTACCCTGGCACCTCACTCTGGAGACCAAGGAAGTTTGTCTGGCCAATTCACACTCATTTGCTCCAAAGATCTTGAGTCTTTGGGCTCATAAGACATCATCCGGATGATGCGAACATGTGCACTATTATCACAAACGTGGATTAAGTCTTTCCCACAACCTTTCTCCTCCCTACCCTCTGCTTATCTGCTTCTTTTATCCAATAAGTAGACTTCAGACTCTCTTCTTTCTTGGGGTTGACTCTCTGAGTCTCAGATTATGATAAAGTGCTGCAAATGGAAACATACGTTCTGAAGGCTGAACTTCAAACATTCTATTAATGCAACATGCCACATACCAATCCCAGCAGAATGCCCACAAACCAATTTGGTTCTTCTTTGATGAGGCAGAGATGTAAGGCAGTAACCACCCTTCTCTGAGGGAGAAGGGATTAGCTGGAGGGTGGCTGACTCCCTGCTATCTCCATCACCAGACCAGGGAGCCCCATTGCAAGGACAAGCCGTTTGCCCTGGAAGTCCATTTTTGCTCAGCCCCAAATAACTCAAGATTTGGTTGTCCTAAAAAAAGATTATAGAAATGATATTGAAGGAGATGGGCATGATTTGGCTTACTGGCTTAAAGTCAGAACAAAATTTCTAAGGCTGTGTGTATGTCCTAAAATGTGGTGCCCTCTGGTGCAGCCACCAGTATACTTAGCCAGTGGCCACCGAATGATGGAGACCCCATAATACCTGGTGAAACCCCCCAGCTTTGCTCAATATTTACTCCAACATGTTCCTTCCTCTCCTTCCTCTGGCACACACCCTGTACAGGCCTCCAGGCTTTTCCTCCTGCTCCTCCCTCTGCTTGGGATGCACTGGCCCAAATTAGCCCCCCACCCCATCAACATTCTACTCACATGGGGGCAAAAAGTAGCTTAAACAATGCCTCTGCTATGGGATTTGGAGTCTTATGACTTGGGTTTAAATCTGAGCTTTTCTATGTCTAAGACAGGTTACTTAACCTCAATGTTCTCATCTTTAAAACAGGGGTAATAAACTCTGCCTTGTAGGTTTACGGTAAGGATTGTATGAGATGATAGAAGACTCAAATATAGTGCCTGCCACACAGCAGGGGCCCAGTGAATGGCATTCACTGCTGTTTCCCTTACGCATACCTCTGTGGACAACAATATAATTTACCCACTGCTAGATAGAAAAAGTCTTATAAGTCGTAGTTACTTGCTATTCCTGTTTATCACTTTCAATGTTAAGCACAGAGTTTTGTACAGAGTAAATTTTAATATACTGTTTAAATGAATTGACTAAGTCATCTTTTCCTCCTTATTCTACCCAACAAAGGCAGAAGAAAGTCAATGTTGCAAAAACAAGGCAAGAAATAATTTATTTCTACATTGCGAGGCTATATTCTACTTACAGGGTAGCTTTGGGGCCTTGTCTCTTAAACTGTAAATCCAGGGAGGAGGGAGAGGATTGGGGACCATGACCTTTTACATGTGCTTTCGGTATTTAGTGCTCTGTGGGGCACTTGCTGAATATTTAAGTGTGTTGCTATTCAGGATAAAAGCTTGCAGAGTGACAGATCTGGGAGCAGAAAGGCAACTTGGTAATGGATTTTATCTCAGACAAATGCAAAGAAAGCCTGTGTAAGGGTGTAATTGCCCTGACTGATCCAGCCCCATCCTGAAATCCTGTTCCCGCTCACCCTTGGAGCTCTGTGCTTCCTTTCTGTGATGAACGAGCCCCTGGCCCTCACTATCCATAGTGAACGGAGAGGTCTGGTGTTCAGGCAGCCTGTCCCCTGCAAGCCAGGGTAAGGTCCATTGTGTAGAAATTCTCGAAATTATGCAGAGGAGTGGCCCAGACGCTGAGGAAGTTGTCACCTGGGCTGACTTTGGGTTCAGTGTTGGTAACCCTGGCAAGATAATAAAGCTTAGGTTAGCAGAGGCAGCACACAACAGACTTGTGGTTGTGAGCACAGACTTGAGCCAGACTGCCTGGGTTTGCATCCCAGCTCCACCCTTGTTTGGGTAAGTGCAAAGACTGGAATGTTGGAGTCAGACTTGTGAAATCCCAGAATTGTGACCATCAGAATTTACTTATGTTCAGATCTCTCACCTCTGCTAGAAATGAGATCACGAGGACATTTACCTCACAGAGCTCTTGGTCAGGTTAACTGGACAACAAAGTGGTGCATCCAGTACATTCCTTCTCCACTTTGGAACAAGTGCAGAGTACACAGCATCTGTGCTCACTAGAAAGCCTGTCTGATATCTCTATAAGGAGGGTGGGGGGGGATCTGAGCTCCAGATGGGCCCTTCCATGTCCAGTCCAGAAGCTGAGCCTGCTTGCCTGCTGGCCTGAATAAACTGTCTCCTTCCCAGCTCACTGGATGAAGCATTTCAATTTGCAATTGTCAGTGGCCAGCACATTTAGATGTCCTGGGACTGGGAAAATATCAGAAGGAATTATCGACAGCTTTATTGATTTAATCAGATAGTTTTGCACAAATGCTGGTCCATAAAATTCTAGTAAGACAGAGTTTCAGAGTTACTTAAAATGGAAACTACCATCATACATCCCTCTAGGTAGGGTCTAGAAAAGCTGAGATGGATCAGTGTGCACTAAGATGGATGCAGAGAAAGAAGGGAGGGATTTTCTCAGAGAACAGAGGACAGTTTCTAAGTAAATCTGAATTAGGAATGTGTAAGGAGAAGAAAAATCAAGAAAGGGAGGTTAGGGGCAGATAAGGACAGCCTTGAATAACATTTGAAGTATTTGGACTTCCTAGGCCAGGGAGTCATTAAAAGTTTTTAAGCCAGAATGTGGCATGGTGGGAGCTTTGCTCCAGAAGGATAACTCTGACAAGAAGGTGAGAATGGATTGCATTGGTCGGGGGCAGGACAACTAGAGACAGGGGGATACTTAGCGAGTCTACTGCATTTGTCTGCAGAAGAGGTGATAAAGGTTGCTCTTGAGCACCACAAAAGAGAGAACAAATAGGAGACTCATTGCAGTGCAGACTTGACAGGACTTATTGACTGACTAGGAAGAGGGAGGGAGAGAAAAGATGACTCAGGTTTTTAGCCTGGGGAAAATGCCTGAGTTACCTAATTTAACACGCAGGATGCAGAGCGCATCTATCATCATCAGGCTTTACTCATTTATTCTTAAGGCAGGTAGGTATCTGTGTGGCTCCATGTATATACGGAGCAGTATACAGTGAGTTAATAGCCTAATCGCTCTCTCTCACGTGCGTACACACACACACTACCATTTCAGTCTTCATCATCTTAAGTGTACATAATAATTGCTATTGTGGAATGAAAGCAGGAGCCTTTCTAACTTCATCTGAGAAATTACGCTTTTTGTACTGGCAGTGTAGGAGTTACATTAGGATTTTGGAAATTTTAAGCTAGCCCTATTGATGGTAGCTGCAGCCCTTGACTGAGTGCTTATGTGCAATGCTTTTTATCTGTTACTTCCCTTGTCCTCAAAACAATCTATGAATCAATGGACCTTGTTAAGGCCACTCTCAAGCCATTCCCAACTCCCTTCTCTCTTGATTCCCATCATAAAGACTGGCCTCCCTTGCAACAGGGGTGGCCAAAAACGCCAGATCTGGACAATGAGAACATAAATGGCTCCTGAATAGAGAGCTCTACATCGGCTTCCTGATAGAAGGAATAGTGTAAGAAGAGACTTCCTCTGCCCCCTCTGTCAACTGAAAAACCATGAAACCTATGCATTAAGAAAAGGAGAGTTTTATTTCTTATAAAGGTTTGCAAAGTGCAGGGTGGCCATCCTGACAAGCTGAAAAGCATAGCCTCTGGCAGGCACCAAAAGGCAGGGACTTCAAGGAAGAAAGTGGAATAGGAATTTATGTCAGGCAGGTGAGCTAAGTACACGTATTCAGCAGGTTATAGGAGGAGTGGTGCATGTTCACCAAGGGGGATGCATGCATGTGTGGTAAACAAACATGTATGTTACCCGCATCTCATGTTCATTTTGGAGTGGAAACTTAACATCTAAATGTATAACTATTAGGTCCTAGACATCAAAAGGTCTCTTCAGGACATAAAAGTCTGTGCACGGCCTCTGTAAACTGGCCAGAACAGTTCATGGTCTGTGGTCTCTTATCAGAAGAAAGTTAATGAAATCAGTCTCTTGTCCCATCAAAGCTGTAGTTATGGCTTGTGGATCGAGGGATCAGTGAGTGTGATGAGCTGTAATTGTTTTAGTATTGCTTATCTTGAGGCCAGTACTTGTCTAGCTGCTGGAGAAAAAGAACAGTTAGAACATAGTTTCTTCTTTAAGTGTAGAGGTGCGAGACTTAACCTTTGCCTGGCATAGCTTTATAATGTGGTATGTTCTTGCCATGAAGAGTCTGTTCTATTAGTCTAATGATCTCTATTTTAACATGAATACTGGTCAGGTGTTGTATCTAAACTGCAGAAGTGAGGAGGTGTATGACAAGGTGTGTCTGACCTATATCACATCGTATCTGGGAACTTAGTTTCTAAAGTTTCCTGGGAGAACTTTTGGCTAAGAGGGGGTCTGTTCCATTAGTTGGGGACTTGGGATTTTAGTTTTATTTCTCACTTCCTTCTTTAGATGTGATGCTTAAAACTCTGACAGCCATTTGTAACCACAGCTGACAAACACAAAGATGAAAAGCCTCTAGATGTCACAGCAGGAGATAAAGAGTGTGACCTCAATAACAGTGCTGAGCCACTGAACCAGCTGTGGAGCCACTACGTCCAGGTTTCTTGCTAAGTGTTCAAGCCACCATTAGTTGGGTTTTCTGTGACTTGCAGACAAATCAACCCTGATAAGAAGTTACTTGCCTAGGGCTAAGCCAGGAAATGTGGAGCCAGGATTTAAAACCAGGTCTTTCTGACTCCACAGTGATGCAGTTAGCTTAGCTATGATTCAATAAGAAAGCTGTTTGTTCTTTGTTCATAGTTCCTGGCACAGAGTTCCCAAAACCCTTGTAATTTCTTGAATGATAAGGGTGATAGAAGCACCTTTTGTTCTAATGAGGCAATTCTTCGCTGGTCCCTAGAGAGCTTAAGGATAGGTGTTGGTCACCAGAAAGATCAAGCCTTGATTAGAACTTTCCACTCCATCCCCCAACCTCAGGTGAGGGAAGAAAGGGTGGAGATTGAATTAATCACTCATTGCCAATGATTTGGTCAATTGTATCTACATAATGAAACCTCCATAACCCCCTTACCCCCAAACTGATGGGCTTCAGGAGCTTCTGAGTTGGTGAACACATCTGTGTGCTGGAAGGGGCAGATACTTCAACTACAATGGGGCAGAAGCTTCTATCCTTGGAATTTTTCCAGGTGCCACCCTCCTCTGGCCTGTCATTTGTATGCAATATAATAAGCTGGTAAATGTAAGCAGAATGTCTTCCTGAGTTCTGTGAGCCATTCTAGCAAATTATCAAACCCAAAGAGGGTGTTGTGGAAACTCCTAAATCATAGTTGGTTGGTCGTGGCCTGGGAGTTGTGTTTGTTATCTGAAGTGGGAGGGGGCAGTCTGTTGGGACTGAATCTTTTAACTTGTAGGATTTGAGGCTAACTCCAGCTAGATGGGGACAGAATTGAATTGAATTTTTTTTAAATTTCAGATTAATTTAAAGGTACATACGAATAGGTTACATTGTTTGCATTTGTTAGGTAAAGCTAAGGTGCCCAGGTTTTAACATTGGTAAAGTGGGACACTATTAACCAGGGGGCCGGGGTCTTAATTAAAAATTGGGTCTATATGGAGCAAAAAAATTTTCATAGAACACAAAAATAGTATTGTAAAATATATTTTTTAATTTTAACATAAGCATAATTTACAAATATAATACATTAAAAATTATGTATAGTAGTATTTTATTCTTTGGCATATTTCTCATTTGAGTGAATTTTTTTTTAGTAGATTGCTGTCATTGTTTAAAAGGTCATGACATTTTTCACAAGAATTTGTTAAATTATATTTCACACATAAAATGGCTTTCAAAGTCTCAACACTTAATCGTGATTTTTCTGATGTTCACACTTTATTTACTGTAGAAAAAAAACATGTTCAGTCGCAGCATTAGTTCCTGGTAAGGGCAGCGTGTATCCCACAATTTTTAGTGCATTACTGTAGGGAACATGGTTTGTTTCAAAATGATGAAATATTTCTAACCATTTGTTCTCTATTGTGATTTTTGCTGATGCCCAAGATTTAACATTTTCCTTATCAATATATATTTTTTAATAATGATACCTCATTAAAAAGATCATTTTCAGAAATATTACTATGTGGGAAATTTTGAGTAATATGATCAAATGATTTTTGCACATCATTCCAATTAAGTTCTTCTTTTAATGTAACCCAATGAAAATGTTCAATATCATTGTCATGTACCATCCACTCTTCTAAATAATCTATGCAGTTACCATAGAACTTTTTAACGTGATTCATGATATCTGCACGATTTATTGCACCTTGTTCTTCTAGCTGGCTTATACTATTACGGATAGTTAATGGAAGAAAATTATTTTCTAACTGCTCTTGACACTGAAATTTTAAATTATTAACTTCATTTGCTACTTTGATTACCAAAATTTTGTCATCTTCAATAAGTTTTATAGCATTTTGAAAAAGAGCTGCTTGATTGTGTACAAACTCTAGCCAAATTTTTGAAGATTCTTTTTCAAAAAACTCTTCTAAAATTCTAGGACATTTGTCCTGTGATAGAAAGCAGGATTGCAAAGGATTGTATATTTTCAAAATTCTTTTGACAGCTGGCAAAAGAGCTAAACAGCACATTTTACTGTATCCAAGTATTTTCTGATATTCGACTTCCACAGTTTCATAAAATTCTTTAAGCATTTCAATGCA
>CAUYQV010175506.1:0-17026 GCA_963574575.1 Galagoides demidoff
AGTTGTGTAGGATTTCTGGTTTATTTTGCTCCTACCATCTCATTAGGAGAGTGTAGTAAGTGTGTAGTAAGCTTAACTCCTTAAGCACAAGGATAAACTACCTTTTCCCTTCAGTTTCAGAATCTTTGGGACTATTTTGACAGCTCTGTGTAAGAGAAAGAAAAGGGTTCACTTTGCCTGAGAACCTCAAGAACTTAACTGGGAGAAATGATGACTGGACAAGCTGAAATTCCTCATCCCCTGACTAAGATTTTCAAGCTACTGAGGGGGAATGGCCAGCCATTAGCTCCCCACATGGAGTCTATAAAGGGACAGAGGGAATTAATACTGTGTGCACTCAGATTTTCTCCTTCTCTGGCTCTAAAGAACATATGTTAGTTCCTTAGACAGAGAGAGAGGTATACCAGATGCTCTGATCAAGGGACTGGAAAGACTGGGTGGAAATATTCACAAATGATATATCTGATAAAGGATTATAATTTAAAATATACAAAGAACTCTTAAAACTCAATACTAAGAATGGGAGCAACTAGATTTAAAAAATAATGAGCAAAAGCTCTGAACAAACACCTCCTAATAGAAGACATCTAGGGTGGCAAAGAAGCATATGAAAAGATGTCCAGCATCATATAGCACTAGAGAGTTGAGGATTAAAACAACAATGAGACACTAGCAAACACCCATTAGAATGGCCAAAATCCCAAACGCTGACACACCCATGGCTGGTGAGAATGTGAGCAACAGGAACTCTCATTCACTGCTGCTGGAAATGCAAAATGGCACAGCCACTTTGGAAGACATTCTGGCAGTTAATTTTTAAAAAAAAAGCTGTGTAGGGGGAGAGGAGAGAAGGAAATGGGGAAGAGGGAAAGTGATTGGTGGAATCTCACCGAATATGCAGAGTGTGAGGGTGTTCAGCACAGCCCTGGGGTGAACTTTGACTATGACTTGAACTTTACCTTAGAAATGAAAACAATGTACTCTAAACATTTATAATCTCACATTAATCTGAAATTTAAAAAATAGGGCTTGCCACTTGAAGTCTACTAGATATCTAGGATGCCATTTTACTTTGGTTTGAAAAATATGAATCAGATAAATCATGGGGGACCTTTCTTCCACAATTTTAGCATGGGAATTATTGAAATTGAATAAAAAGTCAGCTATGATGACCACTGTAGGAGTCAGCAGGAAGAAGTTCTATAGGGATAGCTACCACCAAGAATTACTCAGCATTAAGAAGACAAGCCTAAGAGAGATAGTGAGAGAGGATACCTGGGAAAAGTAAGGTCTAAAAGAACAGATGTCTTCTCCAGGAGAATCCAAGGATACACCTACAAGGTCCACTCCATGGTGACTCAGCTCTTAGGAATTTGTAGACTTAAATTCCTGAGACCTGGAAACTAATGCTTGTTTCTGCTTCTGTAAAAGCCTGTGGTTCTGTAAAACTCAAAGCCCGCTTCTCTAGCTTGATTCAAAATGACCAATTTGAAAGGTATCCATGGGCTGGAACTTTTTGACTGGAGATAAGAAGGAGAAGGCCAAGCCAGTTGGGCAACACAGCCATTTTGGGATTCCGGGTCTCCCACCACTCTGCCAGCTGAAATAAAGCACTTCATCTTTTAAACATGGTGTTTGGGTGTTCATTCTCTCCACTGGGCCTATCTTCCTGAAATAGTAGAAGTTATTATAGTGCATGCCTCCTATTGAAAGAAGAGGTGAATTAGGTGGACTACTGCATACAGTTGGGGCAGTAATTCATTGCACAAGGACATGCCCCCTTGGGGACCAGAGAAGAGCAGGATCCAGGTTCAGTTTCAATCTTGAAAGAGTGAGATAAGGTCTTATTCTTTTGCCCAGGCTGAAATACAGTGCACTATTGTAACTCATTGCAGTCTCAAACTTCTGGTGTCAAGCAATCCTTCTGTCTCAGACTCCTAAGTAACCATGACTACCCACGCACACCATCACAGTGGTTAATTTTTCTTATATTTTTACAGAAGGGGTCTCACTATGTTGCCAGGCTGGTCTTGAACTTCTTGCCTCAAGTGTTCCTCCTGCCTCAGCCTTCTGAGGCACTGAGATTTCAGGTATAAGCTACTATGCCTTGCTCCATTTTCAAGTCTTCTAAAGCAGACTGTATCTGCCTAGAGGAAGAGTACCTTTTTCTAATTTGCACAAAAGTGCTAAATGTAATAGAAGGGCACTGGTAGTTTCATGACCTTCCAAGCACATTTTTCTTTTAGAATTAAGGCATCTGGAGGCTGTATTCCAGCAGCTTTGCTGGTAAGGTGTTGTCCATTTTCTGCTGCTTATAGCAGAATATCTGAAACTGGGTAATTTGTAAAGAAAAGAAATTTCTTACCCTTATGGAAACAGAGTTCAAGGGCAAGGTGCTGTATCTGGTGAGGACCTTCTTGCTGGTAGGGACTCTGCAGAGTTCCAAGGTGGTGCAGGGCATCACATAACAAGGAGGTCTAGCACAGTAGTTCATGTCTCTCTTCCTCTTCTTATAAAGTCACCAGTCTCATTCTCAGAATAACTCATAAATTTTTTAAACCACTAATCTGTTAACCCATGAATGGTCTAACCCATTAAGTGGGCAGAACCTTTATGATTCAATCACCTCTTAAAGATTCCACCTCTCAATACTGCCACAATCAGGGATTAAATTTCTACATGAGGGCAGCACCTGTGACTCAGAGGGTAGGGCGCTGGCCCTGTATACTGAGGGTGGCAGGTTTGGACCTGGCCCCAGCCAAACTGCAACAACAACAAAAATAGCCCCATGTTGTGGGAGGCACCTATAGTCCCAGCTACTCAGGAGGCTGAGGCAAGAGAATCTCCTAAGTCCAGGAGTTGGAGGTTGCTGTGATGCCATGGTACTCTACCGAAGGCAATAAAGTGAGACTCTGTCTCTACAAAAAATAAAAAATAAAAAAAACTTTCTACGTGAGTTTTAGAAGGGAAAAATATTAAAACCCAGCAAGGATAGACTCAGGAATTTGAGGTTTGATAATTGTTACTATCACCCCAATGGGAGTAAGCCCAGATTTTTCTAAGCCTTGGAAAATGCAGATCATGTTCATTGATTTTAATTTATGCCTTATAAAATGACTTCAATATGAAAAAAACAGGTTTTTATTTTTTAGTGCAAAGTTAATTTAAGGTGACTTTTCAGACAAGAATGCACATTTTTTATTTCCCATCTTTAGTTCCTCACTCTTTTTTTTTTTTTTCAAGAGTACCATGACATTAACTGTATGTGGGAAGTTATTTAACCTGCCTTCAAAGAGCATGCATAATTTGGTTCTAAGTGTGGAACAATACATTTTATTTAAAATGTTCAGGACATTATGTAGTTCTAGAAGAGATTTTTAAAAAAGAGTATTTTAAAAGCAAAGGTGTTAAATACAGCAATTTACTCCCAATGACATTACATGCTGCCTAGTCAGATTGTTTTTCAAGAAACACACACACAGAATGTTATGTGTTAATTAGACTCTTGTTCAATATGAAAATGATTAGGGCATAAACATTTCATAATAGGAAGTTATGATTGAGGACTGAGAATAATATCTCTCGACTTGCTCTGTGGAACAGATAATCAACTTGTCTTTCAAAGACAAAACCTGCAGTGAATGTTTTACTTGGGAAATAAATGAAATTGATTATGTATTCTCGGCAAAAAAAAAAAAAAAACACTGTAATTACTTTTAATCTCCTCATAAAATATATTTTTCACTAAAAGAAATCTTCAAAATTGTTAAGAGATTACAAGAGGATGGGAGCAGGAGCGCATTAATCATAGGAATTAGAAGTGGAGGAGACCTCTTGGGTTGGTCTATGCCTCTTCTCACCAAGTTGGCGTTCCGTTCATTCTGTTCCATCCAACTTAAAGTGATTTAAGCAGTGGGTTCCACCACTTCTCTCAGGGCACTCTTGCACTGATTTATTTTTTATTTTTACTGGATTTCAGAAGACAGTGGAGGTTTTAACCAAGACTTACAAATCAGTTTCTAAAACTGCCAGTCTTCAAAACATTTCTTTGGCTCCCAAATCATTTTGACCCAATTCCCTTTGTAATGCTCACCTCTCTCCATTACCTGCCTTCTTCCATTGCCCTGTCACTAGACTAAAATGAAAGTGTTTCCTTCTGTCAGGCACTGTCCATGGGATGAGGCAAACCTGGGCAGTGCTATGGTAAGATTGAAGTTCTATACAATCAGGCACCTCTCTCCCCTCTTCACTGTAAGAGAGCTTCTCTTCCCCTCAAAAGATGATCTGTAGAACAGGCTGGTCAGACCACTGGGCTTCTCTTGTCTCTTACCCATCTTCCCTTGGAACTTGCCATTTCATATCTCAATTGTAAACTCCCTCCAACCTTTCCACTGGATACTTTAGAAAGAAATTCTTGGTATATTCAAAAACCTCCCATGAAGTTTTCTCTTTCTTCTTAAGCTGTTTGTTTCTCAATCTTCAATCATTTGTAAGCCACCTTTATGATTTTTGCAATATCCATATTCCATTTGTTTGTGTTAAAATATGACTCTGTTTCAGTTTCAGCTGAGAAACTGACAGAAAGAGGCACATTTTAGCAAATGGAATAAAGTGTTAAGTGTTGATTGAGTTCTTACATCTCAAAGTAATGTGCTACCCACGATGTAATAGGATATATATATATATATATATATATATTTTTTTTTTTTCCCCCTTAAGACAGAGTCTCACTATGTTGCCCTTGGTAGAGTGCCATGGTGTCACAGTAACCTCCAACTCTTGGGCTTAAGCAATTCTCTTGCCCCAGTCTCTCAAGTAGCTGGGATTACAGGTGCCTGCCACAACGCCTGGTTATTATTTTTGTTGCAGTTCTCATTATTGCTTTAGCAGGCCCAGGGAGAGTTCAATCCCTCCAGCCTCAGTGTATGTGGCCAGCACCCTACCCACTGAGCTATGGGTGCTGCAGTAATAGGATGTTTTGAAACAAGTTCATACATTCTTATCCCTCACCTTTTTCAAGGGCATTGATTGGTTGAGTCAAATGAAGCAAGAGATACTTTTTCTTCTCCTCAGCCTCCATGGGAGGGTGAAAGGTAAGGAAGACATGCTATTAGGAGCACAAACTGGGCTCCAGCTTTGGAGAGTCAGCGCAAGGGGGAACCTTGCCTTTAGTAGGGAAACGTAGTCACATCTTCCCTTGTGACGGAACTTTAGGGAAACACTTGAAAACATGTCCCAGTGAAAACTCCTCTCACTGGGAATCTGTCAAACCCACACATTTCATTTGTGTTCATCCAACACAACCCTTCCTCCTCACCCTCTCTTCTACTCCCCACAACCTTCTTAATGGCCAAGTTGGATTGAGATGGTACAGAAAGAGAAGAGCTTTTTCCACAGCTGGGGAGAGAATGCTCAGCCCCCCACCCCTCTGTGGACTCTCCAGTCTGAAACAGCACCCTACAGGAGATACTGGTTCATTTGGAAGCAAGTTTGGAGTTTCGCTAATAAAACCATGCTGGTGCTTTTAATAATTGAACTGACACTGCTTTTTGGCCTATAAGGGACAGAAAGTCTTTGTATTTTGTAACAGAAAACACTACTGACTGGCTCAAGGGTGGGAGGTTTACAGATCAGATATAAGAAAATGATTGAGTTGGGGGCCAAAGAGGGAAAGCACTTTCTTCTCCTACTTTATAAGATAACAGCACTCCTCCCTCATATCGAACTGTTTGCATTTGTGAGGGCTTTCCACATACCTGTTATCACACCCGTTATAGCTCAGTATTACATGTATACATGGGGCTCATTAAATCCCTGACAAACAAAAATAGAACCAAAACCCTCCATGGTCAAAAGCACTCAGGAGGCACAGGGTCTCCCCAGTAATTGGGAGAATCCCAAAAATTCAGAGTGCATTCAAAATGCATGCACTCATTGAACTACTACAACAATTGAAATATAGGTTCTTTCTATCACCCCAAACTTGTGTCTCTTGTCCATCAACCCTTGTACCACCCTTTCCACCAACTCCTGGCAACCACTGATTTGATTTTTTTTTTCAGATAGTTTTGCCTTTTCCATAATGACACATAAATAGAATCACACAGTGTATTGTATTTCCTGCCTGGCTTCTTTTACCCAGTCTAAAGTTGCAGACTTGTCCATGTTGCGAATATCAATAGTTCCTTTTCATTACTGAGTAGTATTCAATTGTAAAAATACCAGGTAGTCTCTTCATCAGCAAACAAATACTTTATTGAAACAGCATTGTTTCAGTTTTTAGAGAATATAATTAAATCAATTCACCTTAGATTTAAAAAAAAAAAGTCTTTAGCTTTGCCCTGAGTAGTAGGTTTAAGATGTTAACAACTAATATAAATTGTATATATTTATAGAGATATTAATATAAAGTGTAACAATTAATATGAAAGCATTTTTCTGTGTATCCTTTGAAGACATTCATCTCAGTATGACTAGTGCTATGTATACATATGTACCGTGTAGACCATGTAGACCATGTCTTCAAAAACAGTGATCTAACTAGAATCTTTCCTTCACTTTACTCCCCCCAGGACTCAGCTCCCACTGCAGGATCCTTACAGGTGGTGGTTTCTTCTCTCAAACACTGTGGAACAAAAGTCTATGCTAGTACTCTCCTCTCTCAGGGCTACTTCAGTGAGCTTCTTTTTCAACTCCCTGCTACAAACTGACAGGTTTGAAGCTTGTTTCCTTATTCAACAAACACTGTGATAAAGGAAATCACATTCTCAGTGATGATGATGGACATCCACAGACATAAAATAAGTTCTGATATATTTATTTTGAAAAGTTTTATTTTTATTTTTAATTTATTAGGGGTACAAAAATGTTGTATATATTTATAGGGTACATGTGATCTTTTGATACAGGTATACAATGTCAATTAATCAAGTTAGGGTAATTAGGGTATCCATTACCTCAGGCATTTATCATTTCTTTGTGTTAGGAGGAAAAGTTTTTTGTTTTTTTTTTAAGAAGAGAAAATATATTTGAAACACTACTGTACCAATCACTTTAAGTATAAGTAACTAATTTAAAAAGAACTTTTCCCACAATTTACTTTTGTCATCTTTATTTTTTTTCTATCAATGTCTTACTGTGAATTGCTTCTAACCACTGTGGTCAACTATCAAAAACTGTAGTATGAGAATCATGTGAGGGAAACTGTTTCTTTAAAGTTTGATGACCAAATCTCAAGTATTTGTGTTTAATTTCCAAGTTTTGGTCGCTTGTCCTTTTCTCATCAGATCACAAGAAATTATCATTTCACTAGAGTAATATTTCTTGTGAATCAACATATGCCTTTCAGATAAAAAGCACATCTTTTTCAGTTTTGCTTTGAAAGACAGAGGATGGGAAATGACCAGCTATCTATTTTGTTGGTATTTAAGAGGCAGATGTGACGGTCTATGTTTTGGTCATGTCAAAACAATGAAGTAGCAAGGGCAAAGGGAATAAAATGAGGAAAACTGTGCTTGGTGATAAACTCTGCAAACAAATAAAGATTTAAAATAAATTCATCATTACCAATCTCTGAACAAGCTATGGGAAATAAAAGAATAATAACCGTGACTCGGTGCCTGTAGCTCAAGCGGCTAAGGTGCCAGCCACACACACCAGAGCTGGTGGGTTCAAACCCAGCCTGGGCCTGCCAAACAACAATAACAGCTACAACCAAAAAATAGCTAGGGGTTCTTGGGTGCCTGTAGTCCCAGCTACCTGGGAGCTTGAGGCAAGAGAATTGCTTAAGGCCAGGAGTTGGAGGTTGTTGTTAGCTGTGATGCCATGGTCACCCAGGGTGACAGCTTGAGGCTGTCTCAAAATAATAATAATAATAATAACCAGGAAAATAAGTGACAAGGAAAAAGTCATAATATAGAGGGAAAGGTTATCAATTGAAATAGTTGGGCAAATAACTTATTTGAGGCTGGGAGAATAAGCACCCTCCAAATTCCAGGTGATCAATTTATGATTAAAATCTTGGAACATGGTTTATACTTAAGCTGGGGAGTATCTATATTTCAGGAAAATTATTTTATCTCTCTCCTTTCCTTCTAACTTACATACACATTTTATAAATTTCCTAAGGAAAATTTAACTCTGAAAAAGCAGAGCATCCTGTTATATATATATTTGACTTTTTAAGAAATCCACATCTCAGAGGGCAGATAAAAAGTGGAAGGAACTGTTGATACAAATACAGTGCTGGAGAACAAAACCTTTACCTGTCTGGTGAAGTGGGATTAATGGGAACTTGGAGTTGGTGGTAGGAATGGCTGAATTATGCTGAAGTTTGTTGCAGTAAAGGGAGAGACACAGCATAGATTCAGACTCTCAGATGGCAGATTTTAAAAGAAAAGAGCAAACCCAAAAGAAGTTCTAAGAAATAAAAGTTTGCACAATGATGAAAGTATCTCTCAGATACTCACAAATCAAGTATACAAAAATCATTAATCATAGGAAGACATGAATAACACTAACTTCATATTATAAATATGTGTATTAAACTTTACAACTAAATGATAGTGAATACACATTTTCCAAGCATGTGGAATGTTTACAAAAATTGAGCTTATGAGAGAAGTCTTAACACATATCAAAGAATATATAGAATACTTTCCCAGATCTTAATGCAGCAAAATTGGAAACCAATGATTAAAAATTGCCCTAAAGGAGCATTTTTTACGCTTAAAGAAAATCAAATTTTTTTAAATAAACAAAAACAAAGAAAAACAAGAGGAGAGGAAAAATTTCTTTGTGAAGAGATTTATGTGGCTTTCACAAAATAAATAAGAGAATAACACCTTAGTAATGAGAGATGCAATATATACATGGACGGAATGATTCATACTGTAAAGATATTGATTCCCTTCATATTTGCAACATGTATAACTGGATAGTGTTTATAATCCAAAATATACAAAGAACAGAAAGAAAGCCATTTAATAGGAAGAAAGCAGAAAAAAAATCAAATGGCTTCTAAACATTTACAAGAATATCAATATTTTGGAGCAATCAGAAAAATTCAAATTATGACAATGAGGAGACTTTATTTCTTTTTTATCCTTTTAACAACAGAAAGTTAAAATATCAGACAATGTCAAATATAGGAAAGATTGTATATCTATATAGCTGCAGCCCTGCTCAGGAGCCATTTGGCAGTATCAGTTAAACCTGAATATATGTCTTCTTCAAAGCAGCCCAATAACAATCATGATAGCTCACGGACCTAGAGTACCTACTTGGTAAAGGTAAGGATCTAAGTCCTCTTTCTTTATGAACTCATCAGCTTGCCTTGACAAACTTTTGATACAGGAACTACTGTTATTCTCATTTTCTGGATGGGAAAACTGAAGTATAGTGATGAAAATCTTGGCCAAATTCACCTGGCTAAAAAGGATGAATTAGAACTTATAACAACATGGATAGATCAAAAAAAAAATCAGGGAAATAAAAAAGCAAGTTTCAGAATGATATGTAAAGGATGACATTTATATGTAAAATTCGATAATGTAAGACAATATTTTATTTTTTCATTTTTCAATGGAATAATATATACCTTAATCTATCAACAAAAGAATTAAAAAAACTCAAACTAAAGTTAATTATTGTGAAATTGAAAGAAAAAAATGGTTTTACCAGTAATGTACAGATTTCTTCCTTAAGAAAAAAAGAATTGGAATGTTACATATGTAATTTAAAATATTAACATAAAAAAGATAATCAGGGAAGAAATGAAAGAATGCAAGATTAAGGAGTGCAAAATACAGAAATCTTTTATAAGCTTATATTTTCAAAGCTCACAAATGTCAAGTTTCCTGCCAGAGGAATGAATATAAGAGAGAATGGCATAACAGTTCTAGTGTTAGGAAAATTGGGACCAAGAGGAAACCTAGCATGACATTAAACACATATGTTTAAGACAGCAAAATTAGTCTGTTGTTTTGCTTGCTTTTTTATGTTGTGTATGTGTTTGTTTGACTTTGGAAAAATGTAAAGAGCAAAGAAGGAAAACTCTCAGTGCATGGCATATAGTATAACATTTATAGAAAATAGAAATACAGGGGACCTGTGGCTGCCAGAAAATAGAAATGCCTGGCACCTGTGTCTCAGTGGGTAGGGTATTGGCCCCATATACCAAGGGTGGCAGGTTTGAACCTGGCCCCAGCCAAAGTGCAAAACAAAACACATGAACAAACAAACAAAAAAGAAAATAGAAATACATTTCATCTTTTAAAAACTCATTAATGTTGTATAAAAAAGTAAATATGGAAGCCATAATCTATTTGTTATGTGCCAGAATCAAAATTTACCACAATCTTGACAAGCTAGAAACCAACAAGACACAATTTATCAAAGATAAGTCCTTTGCTATATGTGTGTGTAGGACAAATTTATGTGCTCTGTAGAGGATACAAAGATAAATGAGAAGTAGTCACTGCCAAGGATGATGATAAAGATATTTAGTCAATTGCATGACACTAACTAGAAGTTAGTGGAGCTGACTGGAGCCATTAGGGAGATGACTAGAAAAGAAGCCAATTAGAAAGAGATTTTAAAAAATTCAACCAGTATTCTCATCCCACCAGTCTCTATCCTTATGAAGCTGAGTAATGCAATAGGATGAATAAGAAAACATACTAACGTAGATAAAGCCCAACTGTAATGTGTCATTAAATACTGTGGGCTGGAAGTGTATGCATGTGAGTGCTGTGGGGTGAATATAGGTGTGGATGTAGAGGAGATGAACCTCAAAGAACAGATATGAAAAGATGGAGATGGAGAGGACATTCAAGAGAGAAAGAATGGCCTAAAGAAAAGTCCAAAGGCAAGAAATCATGGGAATCTTTACAGAAACCCCAAATAAATAGTCTAAGGTGGCTGGAAAACAGGTATATTAGGAATATATATTAAATATCAGGGGTTTCCCCATAGCATGTAAAGTCTACAAGACAAGCAAGTGTGTTTCAAAGTAATTTTTAGGTAATAGTGAATACCTGAAGTTTTTTTTTTTTTATTAAAAAGGAGCCTGACTGGAGCCATCAGGGAGATGAAAGTATTCCATCCGGAGCCATTCTTCTCATCTCCTCTGGAGGTAGGAAGACTAATGGACTCCAAAGATGCTCATGTCCTAATTTCCAGAACCTGTGAATATGTTACCTTGCATGGAAAAAAGGAATCTACCAATGTGGGGGAGGTCATGGACCTCTATTCAGTGTAGAAAGAATCCTGGAGGGTTTGGAGCACCCAGTAAAATCATGTGAGCATTGAAAGCATCTGTCACAGACAGATACTGTGAGAAGTACCTCACCTTTTGCTAAATTTGGGAATAGAGAAAGAGGACCATGAGTCAAGGAATGAAGTGGCCTCTAGATCCTGGAATAGCCCTCAGTAGATGATAAACACGAAAATGGGATCTCAGTGCTGTACCTTCAAAGAATTGGATATTAGCAACAAGCTGAAGAAGCAGGAAACAGATGCTCCCCTACACCTCTCAGAAGGGAATGGGAACATAGCTGTAGGCAACATAATTTTAGCCTGGTGAAACCTATACTGGACTTCTGACCTACAGAACTGTCGCATAATAAACCTGTGTTTAAGCTCCAAAAATTATGATTATTTGTTATTGAAGCAATATAAAACTAATATAAATACCTTATAGGCACATTGGTTTCCTTTTAGTTCTTCCAATGAGTCATGTGCCACTTTGCACACACTCTAGATCTAACTGGTCTGCCTTGCTGTGTGTTCATGAGGTCTATTTCTTCCTGACTGAATGTAGGGAGATTGTGTGTTTCCATTTCCTCTATGTTTTTGAGTATGTAGAGATTTTCATAGTACTCACATTTGGGGTCTTTTCTATTTCTGGTTAATCTAGCAAGAGGTCTCTCAATTTTGTTTATCTTTTCCAAGAACCAACTTTTTTTTTCATTGATCCTTTGTAATCTTTGTTTCCCATTTCCCATTCCTGACTTACTTTTTTTCTTCTTCTGGCTTTGCCATTCACAATAGCAAATAGAATACCTAAGAATATACTTAACCAAGGAGGTGAAAGATATCTATGAAGATGTTGAAAAAAGAAATCGCAGGTGACACACATGGAAAAACATGTCTAGAATCAACATTGTTAAAATGTCCGTATCACCCAAAGTAATTTATAGAGTATAATGCTATCCCCGTCAAAACACCAATGCCCTATTCCAGAGATCTGGAAAAAAATGATTCTACTTCATTTGGAAGCAGAAAAGAGCCTAAGTAGCCAAAGCATCATAAGTAAAAAGAACAAAGCTAGAGACATCACTTTACCAGACTTCAAATTACTACAAGCCTGTCGTAACCCACACAGCATGCTATTGGCACAAAAATAAAGACATAGCCAATGAAACATAAGAGAGAACCCAGATATAAAACCATCCACGTAGGGGGAGGGGCAAGATGGCCGATAGGAACCAGCCTCCCACAGAAGCTTCCATCCAGAGGGAAGGATAAATGCCAAAAAATACTCAACAAAGTTGAAGACTAGGAGCCCAGCTGAGAGAGAAGAGTGATATCTGCAGGACACCTCTGCTGAGGCAAGTTGCCACTCCTAGAAAGCAATCTACAGGTACATAATACATCTCAATGGAAGAGAGTCCACCCTCTCTCCCAAGAAAGTTGTGTTTTTCTCTTTGTTTTCTCTTCGCCTGCTCCTGTAAGTTTCCAAAAGGTGAGCAGTGAACTGAAGACCTATTATCTCACTTTACATGTGAGAGCTACAGAAAGTGGGGTTTACTACCCTAGAGGGACCCTGCTAAGACTACAAACACCCTCTCACCAGGCAAAAAAATTGAACTAATGTTTTGCTGCCATTTTGAATTTCCAGTTCACCCTTCCCCCCTTGCCTGCAGAGACAGTGAGAGGACATCCAAGAGCAGTGTCACCCCAACCCTGCGGGACCAAGTACCCTGTCCCAGTCCTACAGCCAGACAACTGCTTGAGCTGCACATTCTCTGTGCAGCTGCTGGTGCTCCCCTTTCCAGGCACCCTTGAGGGATAGCCTGAGGACTAATAGAGCCCTACATTCCAGGAACCCCAGGCCTGGTGACCCAAGAACTGCGAGAGGATGGTCAGTTGAGAGGGAACCACACTGGAGAGGCAGTACCCCAAGGTGAAGAGCAGCAGCCACAGCAGCGGGAACAATAAGGCTCACACCCCTGAGACTTTTCTGGACAGACACGCCCTGTCTCTCCGGGCAACCAGAGGAAGCTGACATCTTCTCCAGTGGCAGCCACTGGTGGAATGGTTTGGGGATGGTCTTCAAATGGTGCAAATTCAGCATGGGGCAGAATCAGTGGAAAAACTCTGGTAACTTGAATAACTAGAGTAGATCAACTACCCCAAGGAAGGATAGGGCAGATGCAATTGAAGATCCCATCCATAAACAGAAGGCTGGAATGTCAGAAATTGAGTTCAGAGTCTGGATAGCAAATAAGATAAAAAGAATGGAGGAAAGGAGGGAATTAGAATTTCAAATTATTCAAAAGATGTCTCAAGAAATCAATGATTTCAAAGGGAAAATTAGCAAAGATTTTGACACACTGAGACAAGAGCTTGCACCCTTAAAGATCTGAAAAATACAGTAGAATCCCTCCATAACAGAATGGACCAGGCAGAAGAAAGGATGTCTGACATTGAAGACAAAGCTTTTGAATGCACCTGAGCTCTCAAAGATGAAGAGAAATGGAGAGCAAAAATGGATCACTCTCTCAGAGAGCTCTGGGATAATTTGAAGAAAACTAATATTCATCTTATAGGAATCCCTGCAGGTGACAAAGTTGCTTCACAAAGCATAGATGCTCTACTTCATGAAATTATGAAAGAGAACTTCCAGACATGCCAAGAGATTCTGAAATTCAGATAGCAGATAGTTTCAGAACCCTAGCACAACTCAACCCGAACAAGACATCCCCCAGGCACATCATAATTATCTTCACTAAAGTTAATATAAAAGAGAAAATTCTGAAAGCAGCTAGACATAAGAAAACTGTAAGTACAAGGGGAAGAATATTAGAATAACTGCAGATTTCTCTGCAGAAACCTTTCAGTCTAGAAGAGGGTGGTCATCAACTTTTAATTTCCTAAAACAAAATGACTTTCAACCCAGG
The DNA here is from genome assembly GCA_963574575.1 of Galagoides demidoff. Taxonomy (NCBI): domain Eukaryota; kingdom Metazoa; phylum Chordata; class Mammalia; order Primates; family Galagidae; genus Galagoides; species Galagoides demidoff. The sequence goes on from CAUYQV010175506.1 coordinate 14,184, forward strand.
ATCCTGTATCCAACTAAACTGAGGTTCATTTATGATGGAGAAATTAAATACTTTAATGACATTCACACATTGAAGAAATTTTCCATAACTAAACCAACCTTCTAGAATATTCTCAGACCTATCCTCCATAATGACCAGCATAATCCTCCACCACATAAGTAAACTCACACAGAAAATTTTGACCAAAACCCAACTTCCACACTGGCAAAAGGATTAAAGATGTCCACTGGACATTTGAAAAACTCAATACCCAAAATTATACTAGACTTATCAATATTCTCAATCAATGTGAATGGTTTAAATTGCCCTCTAAAAAGGTGCAGGCTGGCTGACTGGATATAAAAACTCAGGCCAGATATCTGCTGCATACAAGAATCTCATCTTACCTTAAAAGACAAATGTAGATTCAAGGTGAGGTATGGTCATCTATATTCCAAGCAAATGGAAAGCAGAAAAAAGCAGATGTTGCAATTTTATTCACAGATACAATAGGCTTTAAACCAACAAAAGTAAGCAAGGATAAGGATGGTCATTTTATATTTGTTAAGGATAATACTCAATACAAAGAGATTTCAATCATCAATATTTATACACCCAACTACAATGCACCTCAATTTATAAGAGATAATCTAATAGGCATGAGCAACTTGATTTCTCACAGCTCCATCATCAGATACTCTTTTGGCAGTGTTGGATAGATCCTCCAACAGAAGATCAGTAAAGAAATTTTAGATTTAAACTTAACCATTCAGCACTTGGATTTAATGGACATCTACAGAACATTTCATCCTAACAAAACTGAATACACATTTTTCACATCGGCCCATGGAACATACTTCAAAATTGACCACATCTTAGGTCATAAGTCTAACCCCAGCAAAAAAAAATAGAAAGTATTCCTTGCATCTTCACAGACCATCATGCAATAAAAGTTGAACTCAGTAACAACTGGAATCGGCAGACTCATACCAAAATATGGAAGCTAAATAAGCTTATGCTGAATGATAGGTGGGTCAGAGACAAGACCAAGATGGAAATTACTAAATTTTTGGAACAAAATGATAATGAAGATATGAGTTATCAGAACCTCTGGGATACCACAAAGGCAGTACTAAGAAGGAAATTTATAGCACTGCAAGCCTTCCTTAAGAAAACAGAAAGAGAGGAAGTTAACAACACAATGGGACATCTCAAGCAACTGGAAAAGGAAGAACATTCCAATTCCAAATGCAGCAGAAGAAAAGAAATAACCAAAATTAGAGCAGAATTAAATGAAATTGAAAACAAAAGGATTATACAGCAGATCAATAAATCAAAAAGTTGGTTTTTTTAAAAGGTCAATAAAATAGATAAACCTTTGACCAAACTAACCAAGAAGAAAAGAGTAAAATCTCTAATTTCATCAATCAGAAATGATAAAGACAAAATAACAACAGATCCCTCAGAAATTAAAAAAATCCTTAATGAATATTACAAGAAACTTTATTCTCAGAAATATGAAAATCTGAAGGAAGTTGACCAATACTTGGAAGAATGCTACCTTCCAAGACTTAGCCAGAAGGAAGTGGAAATGTTGAACAGGCCTATATCAAGTTCTGAAATAGCATAAACTATACAAAATCTCCCCCAAAAGAAGAGCCTGGGACCAGATGGCTTCATGTCAGAATTCTACCAAACCTTTAAAAAGGAACTAGTACCTAACTACTTAACCATTTCCAAAATATAGAAAAAGACAAAATACTATTCCAACAAATTCTATGAAACAAACATCACATTGATCCCCAAACCAGGAAAAGACCCAACAAAGAAAGAAAATTACAGACCAATATCACTAATGAATATTGATGTGAAAATATTCAACAAGATCCTAACAAACAGAATCCAGCAACACATCAAACAAATTATACACCACAACCAAGTGGGTTTTATCCCAGGATTTCAAGGCTGGTTCAACATACATAACTCTATAAATGTAATTCATCACATAAACAAATTAAAAAACAAAGACCATATGATTCTCTCAATTGATGCAGAAAAAGCTTTTGATAATATCCAGCATCCCTTTATGATCAGAACACTTAAGAAAATTGGTATACAAGGGACATTTCTCAAAGTGATAGAGGCCATCTATAGCAAACCCACAGCCGATACCCTATTGAACAGAGTTAAATTTAAATCATTTCCATTGGCTCAGCATCTGTGGCTCAAGTGGCTAAGGCACCAGCCACATACACCTAAGGTGGTGGGTTCAAATCCAGCCCGGCCCCACCAAACAACAATAACAGCTACAACTAAAAAAAAAAGCCGGGCATTGTGGCAGGCGCCTGTGGTCCCAGCTACTTGGGAGGGTGAGGCAGGAGACTCGCTTGAGCCCAGGAGTTGGAGGTTGCTGTGAGCTGTGATGTCATGGCACTCTACCCAGGGGGACAGTTGAGGCTCTGTCTCAAAAAAAAAAAAAAATCATTTCCATTCAGATCAGGAATCAAGCAAGGTTGCCCATTCTCTCCATTGCTCTTTAACATTGTAATGGAAGTTTTAGCCATCACAATTAGGGCAATCAAGGGTATCCATATAGGATCAGAAGAGATTAAACTTTCACTCTTTGCAGATGATATGATTGTATAACTGGAAAATACCAGGGATTCTATTACAAAACTCTTAGAAGTGATTAAGAAATACAGCAGCATCTCAAGTTACAAAATCAACACTCATAAATCAGTAGCCTTTATATATACCAACAATAGTGAAGCTGAAAAAATAGTCAAGAACTCTATTCCATTCACAGTAGTGCCAAAGAAGATGAAATATTTGGGAGTTTACCTAACAAAGGACGTGAAAGATCT
>CAUYQV010175507.1:0-10547 GCA_963574575.1 Galagoides demidoff
TTTTTTTTTTTGAGACGGAGCCTCAAGCTATCCCCCTGGGTAGAGTGCCATGGCATCACAGCTCACAGCAACCTCCAACTCCTGGGCTCAAACGAGTCTCCTGCCTCAGCCTCCCAAGTACCTGGGACCACAGGCACCCGCCACAACGCCTGGCCATTTTTTGGTTGCAGCCATCATTGTTGTTTGGTGGACCTGGGCTGGGGATTCGAACCCGCCACCTTAGGTGTACGTGGCTGGCGCCTTAGCCGATTGAGCCACAGGCACCGAGCCTACGTTTCCATCTTTGATCCCTTTGGAGTTTGCTGAGGTGTCCTTGTGAGGTATATAGACGCAGTGCTGTTTTTATGTGTGGTGATAACCGATCTCAGTACAACTTGTTGAGAAATTCATCCCACTCTTAGCATATTGTGACAAACACAGTAGAATCCACCCAAGGGATTGTAACAAACTGGTCAACATACAAAGGTGGTCAACATAAGGAACTAGGTCCACTAGGTTACACGCACGTGGTCAATGTCCGGTGTATGAAAATTAGGGCAACTTAAGGAGATGGTCAGTGTGGGGAGGGGGTCAGCTGTGGTGGTTCTATCTCTGGATTCCCTAGTTTGTCCTATAAATGTGTTTATTTAACATAATACAGTGTTTTAATTACTGTACTTTTATGTGATGTTTTAATATCGATTAGTCCCACCTCATTACTTTCTTGTTCATGAATTTTCTGGCTCTCCTTGGTTACTTATTTTTCATGTGAATTTTAGAATTTGCTTGTCTAATTCTATATTCCTCCCACCAAATCCCATTGGTGATTTTATTCATTGTGTTGAATTTATAGATTAGCTTAAAGGCATTTATATTTTATGATGTTAAGTCTTCCTATCCAAGTTCACATGACATGTCTTTACATATGTTCAAGTTTATTTTCTTTGTTTTAATAATATTTAAGAGTTTTCTTTAATAGGTATTTCATATTATTCCTATGTTTATTAATAGTTTTTTCTTTATGTTCTTAATGTAAATGGTATATATACATATATTTTTGCAGTTTTTGGCTGGGGCCTGGTTTGAACCCACCACCTCTGGAATATGGGGCCGGCGCCCTACTTGTTTGAGCCACAGGTCCCACCCACAAATGGTAGTTTTGCCATATAAATTAGCTATTATTGTCTGTATATATGAAGGTATTTGATTCTGTATATTTATTGTGATGTCTTACGGGATTATTTTATTGTTCGTAATATAATTTTAGTTGACGCCTCCAGACATGAAATATATATTATGTGCATATTTGTATAACTTTACTTCCTCTCCACTTAAATATCTATAATTTCCTTTGAATACTTGTTTGGGTTAATATCTCAATCATGATGATGACAAGTATCATTTTATTTTCAGCTCTACTGGGATTCTTTCTCAAATTCTTTCATTAAGCACAATGCTGACTTTGAGTTGAGATAGATTGTATTTTGTATTATAATAAGAAAATTACCAGTGGTTTACCCCTGTAATCCCAGCACTCTGGGAGGCTGAGGTGGGCAGATTGCTTGAGCTCAGGAGTTCAAGACCAGCCTGAGCAAGAGTGAAACCCCATCCATAAAAATAGCTAGGCAATGTGGTGGACACCTGTCCCAGCTACTCAGGAGGCTGAGGCAAGAGAATACTTGAGTCCAAGAGCTGATAGCCATGCCACAGCTCTCAACCCTGGGGTAACTAAGTGAGTCTCTGTCTCAAAAAAAGAAAAACATCTATCATTTTTTATTTAGTTAAGTATTAATCAAGAATGTATGTTGAATTTTACCAAATGCCTCTTAAGCATTTATAAAGAAGACCAGAGGAAAAGTTGGCCAGGCATGGTGGCTCATGCCTGCAATCCTAGCACCCTGGGAGATTGAGGCAGGAGCATCCTTTGAGCTCAGGAGTTTGAGACCAGACTGAGCAAGAGTGAGACCCCATCTCTTTAAAGTAGAAAAATTAGCTGGGCATTGAGTGGGTGCCTTTAGTTTCAGCTAGTTGGGAGGCTGAGGTAGGAGGATCACTACCTGAAGTTGGTTTGAGCTTAGGTGACACCACAGCACTCTGATTTGGGGAACAGAGTGAGACTTTGTCTCAAAAAACAAAAAAACAAACAAAACAAACAAACAAAAAAAACCAACCAAGGCCATAGATTTTTCTTCTTAAATGCATTTCTTTTCTTTTCTTTTTTTTTTTATTGAATGGCAACTATGTACATTAATGCACTTCTGGGGTATAGTGTGGTGTTTTCACACACAATCCGAAACAGTTCCATCAAACTAGTTAACATAGCCTTCATGTCATTTTCTTAAATGTATTAATGTAGGTAAATTGATTTTCTTTTTTCTTTTTTTTTTAAAAATTGATTTTCTGATACTTACTCATACTTTTATTCTGGGAATAAATCCTACTTGGTCATCATATATAAATTTTAAAATAATCTGCTGTAATATTTTGGTAGTTTTTACAGGATCTTTGCATAGATTTTTTTTTGTATGTGTCTGTCAGCTTTGTTGAGTTTTAGTGTTGATGGTTGTGTGTATTTTATAACTAACATGCAACATGAACATAACTGGGTCCACACATCGACCTCTGAGGCAGTCTCTGCCACCAGGGAAATGCACAGGAAATGCACCAGGAGGGTCATATGAACACTCCAGGGTCTGGCAGTGGTGTCAGTTTCATGCGAAGTGCAGGGGCTGAGAGTTAGATAGGGTTGGTTCCCCTAAAGCAAACTTGGAATCTAGTACTTGGTAGAGAAAATCACAGAGGTCCCCCCATTAGCAGAGTTGGTGATAATTTAGCTTGGATGTTTCATATTTTATTTGTAGTACAGGCAAGAAACTTCTTTGCTGCTAATTGCATGGTTTATGAAAACTCTTATCAGCTTAGACCAGCAACTTCCAAAGTTATTCTATGTGGGAGGATAAATCCCTAATTTGTTTAAGCCATTAACAGAAACACCTTCCTATGGAAATAAAATCATGAAATACCATCACTGGAAAATTCAGAGGCTGGAGATATCTCATAGTACTATATTTCGAGGTCCTAGAGTAAATTCAGGTGCAAAGGAAATGCCTGAAATTGAATCTCCTTATTTGTGGGTCAGTTATGTGGATTCCTCCTGGAAAAGACTCCTGTGTTCTAGTGCCGTAATTTCTCCCAAAAACAAAATGTTGGAATTTAAAAAAGTTATTGAGTTTAAAATAATTTTCATGTTCTCAGGAATCTATGTAAAAAGATCTCATCTCTATTTGGCAGTAGTTAAGTGTTTTATGAAATACTTACATTGGGAAGATAGGCATCCTTGCTGTCTTTTAATTCAAGACTTCATATTTAAACCTACCCTAGCTCAAATCAATATTAGAGTGGTGATGTAAAAGAAATTAAAACTGTTTTAAATGGCTGCTAGGACTGTAGATTAATTCAAATCAGAGCAAGTCTAGAGGGTAGGAAGTAAATGTGGACCTATCTCAAATAGCATTTAGGAAATGTTCAATGATAATTCAGAATGCATTATCCTGAATAGGTATGGTAACAATTAAATGAATGATTATTATAAGGATACTGTTAATTAAAGGAAAGGATAATCATTCTGGTACTTGTGGCCATAATATACGCAAATCATATTAATTCTTTCTGATGATTTTTTCAAAGACCTTTCAAATTCCCATGCATTTGGTATTCTTTTTGTTTCTTTTCTTTTCTGACAGAGTCTTACTGTTGCCCAGGCTAGAGTGCCCTGGCCTCAGCCTAGCTCACAGCAATCTCAGATTCCTGGGCTCAAGTGATTCTCCTCCTCAGACTTCCGAGTAGCTGGAAATAGTCACCTGCCACAATGCCTGGCTAATTTTTTCTATTCTTAGTAGAGAGAGGGTCTTGCTCTTGCTCAGGCTGGTCTCAAACTCTTTTTTTTTTTTTTTTTAGACGGAGCCTCAAGCTATTCCCCTGGGTAGAGTGCCATGGCATCACAGCTCATAGCAACCTCCAACTCCTGGGCTCAAGCGAGTCTCCTGCCTCCGCCTCCCAAGTAGCTGGGACCACAGACGCCCGCCACAATGCCCGGCCATTTTTTGGTTGCAGCCATCAGTGTTGTTTGGCAGGCCCGGGCTGGGGATTCAAACCCACCACTTTAGGTGTACGTGGCTGGCGCCTTAGCTGATTGAGCCACAGGTGCTGAGCCGACTTTTGCCTTTAATACTTTCCCCCCTCATTCTTCTGACAGATTTTTTTTTTTGAGACAGAGTCTTACTCTGTTGTCCAGACTAGAGTGCCATGGCATCAGTCTAGCTCAAACTCCTGGGTCTAAGTGATCCTCCTACCTCAGCCTCCAGAGTAGCTGGGATTAGAGGTGCCTGCCATGACTCCTGGCTAATTTTTTTTATTTTTAGTAGAGACAGAGTTTCACTCTTGCTCAGGCTGTGTGTTGAACTCCTGAGCTCATGGGATCCTCCCAGCTAGGTCTCCCAGAGTGCTCGGATTACAGTGATAGAATCTGACAGATTCCAACACTTCTCCAAGTAAGATTTCCCTGACTGCAGGGAATGTCTAAGGTACACCATACCTCCTTGACATTTATAAAACAGCCCTTTTGTACATTTGTTTCTCCTGCAAACATCTAAGCTTCTTGAAGGCAGGGACTGTATTAGGCATTTACAGCCCCATGTAGTATTTGTCACATAGAATATCAAGAATATTTGTTGAATAAATGAATAATTGTTAAAACTTCTATATGGCATAATGCTAAATGTCATATAAATTAATAGCCAATTCGCATTCTGCTATAAAGTCAAACACAAATTGAAAATGAACAAACAGAAAACATACTTCTCATGAAGCTTAAAATTTGCATATTGCTGTAGGCAGAAAAGAGTGGCCCCCAAAGATGTCCATGTCATAATCCCCCAAACCTGTGAGTATGTTAGGCTACACGGCACAGGGGAATTAAAGTTATAGATGGAATTAAGCTTTTTAATCAGCTGACCATGGGAAGGTATCTTGAGTTATTGGGGTGGTCTCAATTTAGTAAGTGGAAGAGAGCGGCAGAATGGGGAGAAGTAGTGAGTGGGTAATTTGAGAAGGTCACTGTCTGATGTTGCTGGCTCTGGAGAAGGAGGAAGAGGCTCAAGAACTAAGGAATGTGAGCAGCTTCTAAAACAGTGGTTCTCAACCTTCCTAATGCCGTGGCCCTTTAATACAGTTCCTGTGGGTCACAAACCAGAGGTTGAGAACCACTGTTCTAGATGATGGAAAGGGCTAAGAAGTGTTCTCCTCAAGAACCTTCTGAAGGAACCCAATGCTGCCATAACCTTGATTTTGGCCTTAGGAGACCCATTTTGGACAACCAGCCTCAAGAACTATAAGACAATAAATATATATTGTTTTAATCCACTAAGTTTGTGGTAGCATTTTTCAACAGCAATAGAACACTAATGCATATGCCCACGTTGAACAGGATTAAGTTTGGTTGCACGTGACAGAAAACCTAAGATAATGGTATTCTTAAGATAATGATTATCTTAAATAAGATGCAAGGTTATTTTCCTCTCTATAAAAGAGATCTGGAGGTGGAAAGTCCAAGGATGGTATTTCACAGCAACAAGGGCTTGGGCTCCTTCAATCCTGGTGTTCTGCTTAAGCAGCTCCAGCCAGCAGGTATGATTTCAGGCAGTGGGAAGAAGGGAAAGAATGGTGAAGCATCTTGTGAAGATGTTGCACACACCACTTCCTCTCACATCTCACTGGCCAGGACTGAATAGCACAGTCACATGTAGGTACATGCAAGGAGGGAAACAGAGACATTATTTCAAGTAGCCATGTGATTAGAATGGACAGTTCTATCACTAAAGAGAGGAAAAAACCTAGTAGGGACAATAGCTATCTCTACCTGAATACTATAGCGCTGTGAAGTGTTTTTCTCTCATCGTTTTAAGTATATTAAAAGGAGCCTCACCTAGATTTGAGATCAATTAAGGCAGAGCCATCATTCCACAAGTAGTTACCAAATACTATATGATGGTATTTGCCAGATTTTGCATGTACACACATAGGCAGTCCCTGGGTTATGAATGACATAGGTTTTATAGGTTTGCTCTTAAGTTGAATTTGTATGTCAGTTGGTCCAGGCACATTTACCTATTACCTGTAAGAGCCTCCATTCATAAGTGTGAGTGGATGTTTGTAACTCGATGACTTACTGTAATAGCTGTCATTTATAAGTGCCAGTTGTATGTTAAGTCGGATATTTGTAACTTAGGGACTGCCCATACTTGCTCAATGAACAATATAGGACACTTACATCATATTTAAACTTCAGTGTTATAATTAATGGAAACAGAATTCTTGGTTGATGAGAAATAAGGTTAAAAAACATTTTATTTCTACATACACAGGGGCCTGGCAGGAACAATATGGCACACTCAAAGAGTAAATTGTAGAGAGTTTAACAGAGATGATTTATAGAAGTGTGGATAGATTTAAGGGAAGGAATGATAAAACATCCAATCGATACCACCCCTAGGCCTGAAGACACAGAGGAAAGAAGCGGTTTCTGCAACTTGGCTGGACCTGTGGCCATGGGACAGCACTGTCTGATAGAAGCCATGGAGCTTAGGTAGAGGAATGAAACCACAGCTACAGCCAGGCAGGAGGGAATGGAATATCCTGACCTTGCTCTCTTTCCCTCCTCTGATCATTTGCCAATGCCTCCAAATTGGCTGAAACCAAACAGAAAACCAGAGGGCAAAGGACCCTGGGTGATGTGGTCCAGAGAAGTCAGCCCCTCAGAGGGTGGAAAGGCAGAGAATGGACTTTGAGGGCCAGAGAATAACAAGCATAATATGAAAAGGCAAAGCATTTCACAGAGTTGGAACAATTCAAAAAATCTTGAACAAAAGAGAAAGGAAAATGATCCAAACAGAGCTAGGACAAAGAAAGAGGAAGAGAATGATTAAAAAGTAAAACAGTAGGGTAGGACACAAGGTCTGATCTACTTACATAGGTGGGATAAAGAGAGTGAGCAAAGAAACAGAGGCATGAGGTCTGAAGAGAAAAAGAGGGGTCTGACCAGGGAACTCAAAGTTGCAGATACAATTTAACACCGGGTATTTCTGATCACCAGCTTTTTCATGTGAGTTCAACACAATGGTGGAACATCTAAAACCTGTTACTGACTGCAAATATTTTAAATACATATACTCCAAGGATTTAACAGAGGCAGTGATTGTTAAGTGAGGATCTGTGGATTATAGAAGGCCAGCACTGTAGGTCAAAGGAACAGCTACACTCTGTAACAGGACCAGTCAGCTGCTAAAATAAGTCAAGATGGCAGAGAAAAAAAATACACAGAGACAAAGGGGAAAAAAAGCAGCTGAAACCAGATATTACACCCCTGATATCATGGTGAATACTTTAAATTCACTTACATCCAAAATGTGCATGTTGTTTTCTCTTTACTGCAAATTACCTACCAATAGTTCTAAGTATAGAAAAAATGTTACTCATGTTCATCAGTAATATTAATAAAAATTATAATCTTCTGAAGCAGTTTTAAAAGTAATCTTTTATTGTCATTTTATGGAAAAGATTAGTTTTACTCTTTGGCTGTTGATTGACATCCTCCTGTAAACATCTCTATGTATGTTTATACTTTTATCTATATGAGATGTGATCCTGAAAGACTGCCCCTCAAATAAGAAGTTCCGTGTGTTAACATTTCATTGACTTAAATTAAAAATAAAAGTCTTAATTCTTCAGAGGTATGGGAAAAACATTTGTTTCTTTGATCACCTACTGGGAGATTTTATTAGAAGAACTGGCGTGGGTCCTGAGGACAACTGCTGGTTCTGCATCACCCAGTAGTCATGTTTCTTTCCTGACTCAGTGATTGCAACAGTGAAATGACCACTGCTCTCTTTTGTACATTTTGAACCACAAACCCAGAATCACAATTGAGCCATAGTTGGAGGAAAAGGTTTAAGGGACCTCTATATTCTTTACTTTGAGGGATAAACATGTAATAAATTTCTTTTTTCTTCAAAACTCTTCAGATTAAAATTAAGTATTGAATTAAGGAGTAGCATCAGTATGTTACTGTACAATGAAATTAACCAACTTTTAATTTTGAGGAACATTAGAGAATTCAAAGCTGCATTTCTCAAGAGTATTTTGGAAGTGAAAATAGTGAAGAACATCATAATTAAATGCTTAATGCGGAACATTATGAAATATGTACATTTTAAACTTAATTTATACATGAATCTTATATGTAAAGCAAATATCAGGTGCATAGGGTTTATGAAAAATTTATAGAAAAAATCAATATTGAAAATATTCTATCATTTACATTTTTCCCTGTAAATTTGGAAGACTGTATAGAAATTTATTTTTAGAATATCTCCCTTTCAGCCTATATAATCCCAGTGCTCAATAGAAGCAGAGTTTTAATGTTTTTTTTGACATACTAAAAATACAAGTAAATACTGAATTTTTATCATATAATGGCACTACAATTACTAAAAACCAATACAGGATACATGTTAAACTCTTATTAGTATCTCCTATAGTTTTTTAAAAACTTAAATTATAATAAATTTGTTTCTTTTCTTAAGTGATTCTTAAACTTTCCCCCAATTCTTTATATTTAAGAGATAAGAAGCAGTTATCCCACATGCACCAGGTTTAAAGCCACAATTTATTCCAAGATTTACTTTTGTCTTTCTAGTATATATTTTAACATTTTTGATAAAACAAAGGATATTAATTGAACATTAAATTTATAATATGTAGTAATCAGAGACTTTTACAAAGTTGAAAATTTCACATTAGAAGGTTTGGGCTATTAATACAAGACCTGAAAATTAAGTTCATGAACTTATACTAGAAAAAGTACTTTATACTGGGAGCGGTGCCTGTGGCTCAAAGGAGTAGGGTGAAGGCCCCATATACTGGAGGTGGTGGGTTCAAACCTGGCTCTGGCCAAAAAAAAAAAAAGTACTTTATACTGAATATTTTATTGCTGAATATCACTATGGTCACTTTTAACATACTCCCCATGGGGAGCTATGTACTACCAGTACCTAGCCTAGTCCATCCTTCAAAACAGTTTTAGAAACTTTTTCTGGAATGACCATCAGAACAGGTATTGTACCAAGTGCCCATTGACCCACCAATGGATCAATAAATTGTGGTATATGTACACCATGGAATATTATGCAGCCTTAAAGAAAGATGGAGACTTTACCTCTTTCATGTTTACATGGATGGAGTTGGAACATATTCTTCTGAGCAAAGTATCTCAAGAATGGAAGAAAAAGTATCCAATGTACTCAGTCCTACTATGAAACTAATTTATAGCTTTCATATAAAAGTTATAACCCAATTATAGCCCAAGAATATGGGGAAAGGGGAAAGGGGAGGGTGGAGGATGGGTGGAGGGAGGGTAATTGGTGGGACTACTTCTACAGTGCATCTTACAAGGGTACATATGAAATTTACTAAATGTGGAATATAACTGGAAAATGCCATGAAGGCTATGTTAACCAGTTTGATGAAAATATTTCAAATTGTATATAATACCAGCACATTGAATAACTAGAAAATGCCATGAAGCCTATGTTAACCAGTTTGGTTAACATAGATAACTAGAAATAACTAGAAAATGCCATGAAGGCTATATTAACCAGTTTGATGAAAATTGGAAGAAAATTTCATATAAATTTCAAATTGTATATAATACCAGCACATTGTACCCCATGACTGCATTAATGTACACAGCAATGATTAAAAATAAAATAAAAAGAACAGGTCTTATACGAGGTCAGACGATTGAGTATGTGAACTTGTCACCATGCGGTCACCTGCAGCAACGCACAAACTCGGTAAGGATTCTAACCTCAGTGTATCATTGTCTCACAGCTGTGTTCATGTTGACATGTGACAGTATCTTGCTAAGTAGTGTCCATTAGTGTTGTTGCATATCTTTGTATGTCATATGACAACGGCTCTGATGGTCATTCCAGAAAAAGAGCTCCAAAATTGCTTTGAAGGGTAGACTAGCTGCTGGTGTACTAGCTTCCCAAGGGGAGTATTTCAAAGGTGACTGACGTGAAATTCAGTAAAAAGGTATGTAACACTCTTTCTAGGATGAGTTCATGAACTTAATTGTCAAACCTCATACTTTTTGTGCATATTGTGAAAGTAGAAATAGCTGATCATTTGGGGGAAAAGGTTACGGCAAAACTAAAAGCAAGAGCAATTAATTAGTCTGGATATAAATGACAGTAATGGCTCAACTATTCCTAAGGACTAATGTAATGAAGGTAGATCATTTATTTTACTTATTTCATTGCCAAGAATAGGTTCAGAAAAGGGTAAGAATATTAATTTACTTCAGAAATATTTATTGAGCATCTACTATGTGGCTAGGTCGTCTGCAAAGTGTTGAGGACACAGAAATGGACAAGAGGCGAAAAAAAAAGGTTACCTGAAAAGGTACTTGTCTATACAGTTAAATGAAGTCTAGCCCAAGGTAACTAAAC
>CAUYQV010175509.1:0-33620 GCA_963574575.1 Galagoides demidoff
CCGCCTCCTAAGTAGCTGGGACCACAGGTGCCCGCCACAATACCTGGCCATTTTTTGGTTGCAGCCATCATTGTTGTTTGGCGGGCCTGGGCTGGGGATTCGAACCCGCCACCTTAGGTGTATGTGGCTGGCGCCTTAGCCACTTGAACCACAGGCGCCAAGCCAGGTATATTTTTTTTTTATATAAACATAAAGGTTTCTATTTCATAAATACTTGGTTTGTGCTTTTAGTTTTTATTGCCACAAACAGCCTACAGCTGGTCGCATCAGACTTGTAAGAATCATGCACTATTGATTGGGCCACTGAAAGCAGTAGTCAGGAACCAGACACAGGAAGAATGGGAGCTGTAGCTGTCAGGTGGGCTCAGTGGCCAAGTACAAGCTTTAGCCTCCTCGTGCATGTAACAAATCACTCCTTTTGTTTGTTGATCTTTATTCTCCTCTAACATAACTGAATTCAAACTTACCTGAAATTTAGAAAAATTTGACATGAAGATAGATAATTTAGGTAGATTATTTTTTCTATTTTGCATATTGGAATTTATTGCTTGAAACCAGTCTTTAGCTTTAATTCTTCTTAGCATCCTAGATTCTTGCAGATAATTCTTTGCTAATACTTGACATTTTATTCTTTATAGACACAGACCTTCCTGGAGTCATTCACATTTAGATTATGTACAGGGCTGGAAATGCTGAGTGTTCTATTATTGTGCTTAAGTATGTAATTAAAAACAGTGCTTAAATGTAGTGCATTTGTCAAATAGCTTACAGCAATAAGACACTTTTAAAAGTTTGTAATAAAATGTAGACTGCCTTTGTTTTCTTCAGTACATGGGAGAATAAGTTACACAGGGATAATTGTCAAATTTAAGAAGTTCAGAATGAAATAGAATAAAGGGAAAATGGGGCAGGATGAGCAATGAAAAAGGAGTGGGAAAGGTCTAGAAGAAACCAGGGGAGAATGAGAGCAGCCTTCCCAAAGCTGCCTTTCAGTTTACTCCACCAGTCACTTCTTCACGTTAGATAGTAGTGTCTCTGTTTTTGCATGTTTTTATTTTTGCCTTACCCTTACTGGGGAAAAGAAGAACACAAGGTGGGAAGTGAGTCCCAGATGTGTCTGCAGGCCCCAGGGCAGAGAAGGGACACTGTAAACATTTCAGGGCTGGCCTGGCTCACCCGCAGGGGCAGCCTGTCCTGGCTGGTTTTGAATGCCCTCCGGGATCACTGTCCAGGACCCACATCTCAGCTCTTATTTCAACTTTCAGGTACCTGTTTCTCTTTACTTTGACATTGGGCACGCATCATTGACAACATGTTGTCTTTTTAATTATTCTTTTGTGGCTTATAAAGAGTCCATACAAAAAGAGTGAAGGTCAACTAATACAAAATAGTTGCCACACTGGAGAAACAACTCAGATGCCTGATGGTGGAGAGCAAGAATTGCCTCATCAACTTGTATTTGACAAACATAGTTTTAAGTCTCCATTTTGTATTTTCTGTACATTACCAAGGCTTCTATTCCACTGAAAATGAGGACAGATTTGTAAATTATTCTTCCGTACACAGGTTTCTCAGGTGAAGGATTGTACTAAAGCAGTGCCTTGTTTTGCAGGAAGTTGGTGAACCGTCTAAGGAAGAGAAGGCCGTAGCCAAGTATCTTCGATTCAACTGTCCGACGAAGTCCACCAACATGATGGGTCACCGGGTCGACTACTTTATAGGTAGGGCTGTGTCAGTACAGTCATTAGTGTACATGTCTTAGGACGTTGCCTAAATTTGGGGTTCATACAAGTTCTTAAAATGCTTTCCAGGTATGATTTTTGAAGCTGGTGACAGCCATATGCCAATTCATTATTCTGTTCTTTTTATGAATGAGAATGTCTATAATAAAAGATAAAGTGCGTGCTTTCTAACAATATATTTTAGAAGTTTTAAAAATAGGATTTATTTTAATTGTACTGTATTGTTCAGTTAGTACATGTACTTGAAACTAATTGGGAGCTTTGGTTTTTTACATTATCTAAACAACACCACATTATAACCTAGTATCTTTTATAATATAGCCTTGTAGCTTATAAATAGTAGTTGAATTTGCCTGTTTCATAAGTTAAAATTGAATTGCCAGTATAGAGAAAAGTTCCCTTATCTTCTCTTTCTTTAGTGTTATTAATGACTTTAGCATTCATTAAAAGTTTAGAAAAAAGACATGCTCACCCCCTTGGATCTAATATATTTAGTTACTTCTCGTGAGAGCAGTAAATTGTTTATGGAGTTTATTTTTCAGCAGGGTACATTGAACCTTGATGAGAATTTTTATGGCTAGAGGGAGAAGGTGTTTGGGTTACCCTGTATTTGATTATGATTAGTTAATAAGGGTGATAGTTACATATAAATATGTTGAATTTTTGAACACTTTCTCATGATTTTGTCTTTAGTATTTCTGAATGCCATTAATTTCCCAATATTACTTTAAAAAGATAATGTATTTCACAAGTTGAGGTTTTGAGGAGCTGTTACTATGATCACATCAGACTTAATTTTCTGTTGAGGTTGATTTTCTTCTCTGCCAGAATATTGAAATTTTATAAAATATTATCATATTGAGACAGACATAAATTACCATGTTTACTAAATTAAAAATAATGAATTTCTTTTTTAGCTTCAAAAGCAGTGGATTGCCTTCTGGATTCAAAGTGGGCAAGGGCCAAGAAAGGAGAGGAAGCTTTGTTTACAACCCGGGAGTCTGTGGTTGACTACTGCAACAGGTAGTGTGCTTGTCAGTCTGGGGTTGACTGCTGCAGCAGGCAGTGTGTGTTTCCTGTGAAGGATAATGTAAATAATAATTTTATTATTCTCCCTAAGTCATTAAATGTAGCAATATTACGGCATAAACATAGTTTTTACATGTAACCTGAATTTCTTTAGTACCTAGGAAATGTATTTGGTTTTAGACTTATTACATTTTTAACTATATACTTTTATTTATGTTCTATTATTTTTATATATATTTACCAGGCCTACTGAAGGGTCAGCGATAAAAATCACATAGGCTGGACGCAGTGGCTCACGCCTGAAATCCTAGCACTCTGGGAGGCCAAGGCAGGTAGATCACCTGAGCTCACAAGTTCAAGACCAACCTAAGCCAGAGTGAGACCTTATCTCTAAAAGTAGCTGGGCTTTGTGGTGAGCACCTGTAGTCCCAGCTACTCAGGAGGCTGAAGAAAGAGAATAGCTTGAGCCCAAGAGTTTGAGGTTGCTATGAGCTGTGGTGCCATGGCATTCTACCAGGGGTAACAAAGTGAAACTCTGCCTCAAAATAAATAAATAGTGTCTGCAGTGAACAAGAAGCCTGCAAATGGTTGGTGGGTCTTTTTTCCAAAGCCCTTTCAGGGATTCTCGTTGTCCCTGTGTGGTGCTGACACGCAGAGCAGTCAGCCAGATGTCCTCTGCTGTGCTATTGGGAGACTCCAGTGTGGTATCATGGTATCCCTCATGGAATCAAGATAGCTACAGCATCTGCCTTGTCCTTTGTTTTTTTTGTTTTGAGGATTTCAAGATAAAGTACAGATAACTCAGTGACACACTTTTTTTTATAGTAGGTACTTTTTATTTTTTGAAAAAATCTTTTGATGGTAAGTAGTGTTCCTAAAAGGCAAAATCTCCTTCTTCTTGGAAATATGCTAGGTTTTCTTTCTATTCATATCCTTGATTTATGTAGTACTTGCTAAGTATGTTTCTTCTTTTTTTTTTAGACAGAGTCTCACTTTGTTGCCCTATGTAGAGTTCTGGGGTATCATAACTCACAGCAACTTTACCTGGGCTCAAATGTTCCTCTTGCCTCAGCCTCCCAAGTAGCTGGGCTTACAGATACCCGCCACAATGCCTACCTGGTTTTTTAATTTTGAGTAGAGATGTGGTCTCTTGCTCAGGCTGATCTCGAACTCATGAGCTCAAGCAATTCATCCATCTCGGCCTCCCACAGTGCTGGGAGTACAGGCACGAGCCACCATGCCCGCCTCTAAGTGTGTTTCTTCATAGATGTTAACTAAATCTTGTTCTCATGACACTAAAGTGGAACTTTGAGATTTTAGATTATTTTATGTATTTAGTAAGGTGGTGCACACATGACAACACTCGTACTTTGTTTAATGACACTTATTTTAGGCACCTGAAAACCCTCTTAAAAACCATTATTTCACAACCTGGTTTCTTAAGCTGTTGCGTTAAGGAATTAGTGTATATTTCTTAAAACGCTTAGTTGCTAAAGATTGGAGATTACTAACAGACCTTTCGGAAACAAATTTCGTTGTTGGGGTAAGGATGAGCTAACAGTGGTGCAGTCAATATTTACTTATCTTTTTTTTTGAGACATAGTCCCACTCCGTTGCTCTGGGTAGGGTGCTGTGGCATTATCATAGCTCACAGCAAACTCAAACTCCTGGGTTCAAGCCATAGCTGAGACTAATATGTACCCACCAAGACACTCAGCTAATTTTTCTATTTTCAGTAGAGACAAGGTCTCAATCTTGCTTACGCTGGTCTTTAACTGCTAAGCTCAAGCAATCCACCTGCCTTGGCCTCCTAGAGTTCTAGGATTATAGGCATGAGCCACTGCCCCAGCCTACTTATCTTTTATAACAATTTGTCTAATTAGAATTAGCTTTAAAGTGAAAAAGTACCTACCTGACACAAAGTAGGCTTATGTGGTGTAAAAATTAAGAGATACTACAAATGCAGAAGCTGGGGCACAGAACTATGGGCCTTGTCCAGGGCACAGAGTTTAGCAGTGACAGATGAGGGTTTGGAATCGGCAAACTGTCTGCTTCAACAAGATGATGATGCATTTAGTGGAGCAAAAGTTAAAATTGATTCACCTGCTAGCACTATTATTTCCGATGCTCAGTCTGTGAGTCCACATCTCTGAGGCAGCCAGTGTCAGTCCACGCCTCCTGCATGTTCTGGAGCCTTGGTGCCTTGTTACAGGAAGAGCTCAGTGCAGAGAATATCCCAGGGACACAGTAGATTGTCGTTAATGTGTTATCCCCATTTATGGCAGGTTGTTTGTGTCCTTTTCACTAAAATGAAGGAGAGAAGCATAACTCTACCTGAGGTCTTCAGAGCCATTTCTAGCACAACTATCAAGTCTTTGTGGTGGCTGGTCCTCATGGGCTCTTGCCCAGTAACAGATAAAACCACAGAGGAATTAATGGTTTCTACTCTCATTTTCTGAAGCAACTAAGTGAGCATGATGGAATCTGAGGAAAAACAAAAGAATATAGGCAATGTAGGGTGGTAACAATCTTTCTAATGGGTTCTGTAGCCCGTCATGGCTTACATCACGTAGGAACTCCTGAACGTGGGCGCCACGAGACTTTGCCCCTCAGACCTACCCGTCCAGTTGTCCCCCTCAGCTCACTCTGTCTCTCAGTCTCTTTGATCGTGACTTGCCACATTCCCTGAATAGTTCTCCCTCCTCTGTTCTCTCAGCCTCTCAATGTGATAAACATTCTTCAAGTCCTACCAGAGCAGGTGTATTCCCAAGGTCTTCCAGCCCACATTAACCTGTGTATCTAAAGTTCTACTGAATTTATCAAATTAGCATCGTGTAGTTCAGCCCTTAACCATTGTAGAGTTTCTACATCGTCGCATGTGTTAGAGTTTTGGATCTCTTGCCATCTACATCTGGAAACGGTGGTAGGGCTGTTCCATGTTTTATTGTCACTCCATAGCACAGTATGACACTTAAAATAGACTCACCAGTGCCTTGTTGGTAGAGTTCCCCAACATGGGTGTGGCATTTCATGAATAATCTGGGGGGGGGGGATTAAAGGTGAAAAAATACAGAAGCAATTTTAAAACATTTTACAAGTGGTATTAAAATAATTTCTTTATCAGCAAATATTTATCAAATACCTATTATGTGCCAGGCCCCAGTAACTGTAAGCTGGTCCCTACCTAAAACACTTCATTCTCTTCTGTTAGGGAAGGTTTGTAACTGATCACAGTGCAGTGAGCTCTATGAGGAAGGCACAGATGGTGAAACTGTCAAGAATGAATTCACAGGGAAAGTGTTCTAATCAAATTTTGAAAGAGAAATAGGTGATTACCCAACAAACAAGAGAAGAAAGAAAATTCATCCAGACAAGGATCTAGAACACACTGACGTGGAAGTGTGAGCAGTTCTGTGAGAACGTCAGAGAGCTCCCTCCATGTCATTGCTCTGTCCTATGTCATGTATTTGAGGCCAAATTAATGAAAGCTTGGATATTATTATAGAGGTTAACTCAGGTCAGGGTCATTTTTCTTTTTTTTTTTTCCAGAGACAGAGTCTGGCTTTATCGCCCTCAGTAGAGTGTCGTGGCATCACAGCTCATAGCAACCTCCAACTCCTGGGCTTAGGTGATTCTCTTGCCTCAACCCCCCAAGTAGCTGGGACAACACCTGGCCATTTTTTTGTTGCAGTTTGACCAGGGCCGGGTTTGAACCCGTCACCCTTGGTATATGGGGCTGGCATCCTACTCACTGAGCCACAGGCACCACCCATCATGTCATTTTTCTAGGCATAGAACGAGTTTAAACATTCATTCTCTAAAGCCTTGCCAGGGAGTAAGTCAACAAGTCTACTTACTGTGTTTCCCCGAAAATAAGACCTACCCAAAAAATAAGCCTAGCAGGATTTCTATGCATTTGTTAAATATAAGTCCTACCCCGATAATAAGACCTCATGATGGACATGACACCATGCAGATATACTGCATAGCCATGCCCTGCATTTCAGCATGGAGCAGTAAGGAAGACTGGAATGCCTTTTATCTGCCACAGCTCCTTTTTCCAAGCCTCGCACTTGCAGGGGTGTGCAGGTGGTAACTGAGGTCGCAGGCATCCTATTGCGCACGTGTGAACGGCTAGGGGAAAGGAGTTCACGCATCACTAGCACCGGGCCCACCAACAAGGTCGGCGCCCCCTGTCAGGTTCCAGAAGAAGATGACTTAACTGTATTTGAATAAATGTAGATTGTTATACTTAATAAAAACAAGACATCCCCTTAAAATAAGCCCTAGTGTATCTTCTTGAGAAAAAATAAATATAAGACAGTGCCTTATTTGGGGGGAAACATGATACTATAGAATGGAATGAAGCTATAATGTAGTCATTTATGAAATAAAATGTGTGTGTATTCTGTAACTGTTAAATGAGACTGAAGATTTTGCCCATAGCAATAAGGGCAGAGCACATGTGTCGGACATTGTGCTAAACAAGGTCCACGCTTCTCATTAATCCTAAAACCAACCTCTAAGAGATAATGATGAAATTTTAGAAGTAAACTGAAATTAGGTGACTTTCCACTATCACCCAGTTAGTTAAGTAGTAGAGGTGGTATGGTGTTTGAAACATGTGAAATTACTTTCGACACCAATTTGATGAAAGTTAAATCTGTGTTGTCTTCATAGGGTGGGGCAGCTGAGGGGGACCATTTGCTCTTGTCAACCTTCCCGCACAGCTGGTGTGTTCCCCACCTCCATGAATACACACACATTTTATTTCCCTACCAAAGTTCTGTGGTTTATTTTCTAAATTATTTCTTTATTAAGAATAATTTTTGGGCGCCCTGGGTGCTTGGGGTCGCAGCCTGACCCGAGAGTTGGCAGAGATCCTGGCAGCAATGGATTTTTAAAAAAAAGAAGAATTTTTGCTGGGCACGGTGGGCTCATACCTGTAATCCTAGCACTCTGGGAGGCCAAGGAGGATGGATTGCCTGAACTCACGGGTTCAAGGCCAGCCTGAGCAAGAGTGAGACCCTGTCTCTAAAAAAAATAGCTGGGTGTTAGGGTGCTGGTAGTCCCAGCTACTCAGGAGGCTGAGGCAAGAGAATCACTTGAGCCCAAGAGTTTAAGGTTGCTGTGAGCCATGATGCCATGGCACTCTACCGAGGGCAACAAAATGAGACTATCTCAAAAAAAAAAAAAAAAAAAAGAATTTTTCCACAAATATAAATTTGAGAAAACTGAAAATGTAGAGAAGGATTTAGGAGTAATTCAGATTACTAATAACATTGCTTTGAGGATAACCACACTATCACACAGCACATAACATATAGTATATACATACTTCAAGCATACATATATATATGTATTCTTAATATATGGGCATCTATAATATAAACCGTAATAGAAAATGCTGGCTTTTCTGTTAAAATGAACAGGATATGTTTTTGTTTTCATACTGACTAGTAATAAATATTCCTAAAGTGAGGGGAAATTTTTTTCTGGCAGAAAATATAGAAATGATATATATGCCTAAATAAAATTATAATTTTTTTATTATAAAGTTTTTAAAGACCTTCTGAAGTGAAATAGAAAGTCTGCTTCATATTCAAACACCACATTACTACTCTTAAATCCCACTTTCTATTTATAAGTAGTTAATCATTAAGGTCTCATTTCAGACTTGTGTGTTTACATGTGTATATGTATGAATAACAGGTGTATGGTATTGTTTGGGGGCAGTTGGAACAGTTACGTAATTATATCCTTAACAGGTGTTCTGAGCAAGCAGAGTGGTCCGAAAGAGGAAGCTTAGAAATTAGCTTTGTGGAAATGCTCGTGGCCTGGACCTAGTTGGGCAGCAGGTGTAAGCCCAGCCAGGCAGGTAAAGCACAGGTGCTTCAAAGGCCCAATACAATAACAAAAAAAAGGGATTATCCAGGCAGGAAGGAAGCTTGTAGCTAACAAGTGGTATGACGTGCAGGAGCAGGCTTTGTGAGGTGTAAGGAGAGGAGTGGATGGTCACTGTAGCAGGCAGATGGTGGTAGTGAGGCCTCGCTTCTAGGCGGTGTTGTGGTATTTGTCAAGGCAGAGATGAAGAAAACCAATCAGAAACTCTAAAACTGGAACATGAGTTTTGTAAGTGTACTTTAGATGACTAAGGTGTAAGGGCAACCCAATTTCTTAAATAGGATTATAAAGTTAAAGAGGAAAGGTTGACTTAATTTGGAGTCAGGTTAAAAAGCGAATGAACCAGGCCAGGTGCAGTGGCTTATGCCTATAATCCCAGCCCTCTGGGAGGCCGAGGCAGGTGGATAGTTTGAGCTCACGAGTTCAAGACCAGCCTGAGCTCAAGTAAGACCCTGTCTCTACTAAAATAGAAAAACTGAGGCAAGAGGATCGCTCAAGCCCAAGAGTTGGAGGTTGCTGTAAGCTATGATGCCATGGCACTCTACCCAGGGTGACAGCTTGAGCCTCTGTCTCAAAAAAAAAAAATGAATAAAGCAAGGATCTCACGCTTAAGAAGTTTACATTCTAATAGTGAAGGACCGAAATTAAATAACAAATTATAGTGAGTTAAGAGATAACTCACTCTATAGGAGTTATCCTTCCTGGATAGGATAACAGGAAACTGGAGGATGGGAATGGGTAATTGTAAACAGGGTAGGTCATGGTTGATAGAAAACTTGAAGGAAATGAGGGTGTGAACAAAAGGGCATGCTTATCGGGGGAAGGGCATTCTAGGTAAAAGGATCAGTCAGTGTGAGTATAAGAGAATAGTAACTGCTAAAAAGGGAAAAGTTCTCTAGGAAGTTCTCGTACTAGTTCTCTATTTAGAGAGAAATTAGTAAAACTAGAAATACATGTTTTGCCAAATACGTTGCACATTTTTCAATTTGATGTTAAGAGTCCTTTTCAGAAGTTTAGAAATCTCACTTTAGTATATTTCATTATTTCTTACTTACTTGAAGATATTTCATTATAGTGGCAGACTGAGTAATGAAATAAAGGGAGGAAAAAATAGCATCAAGAAAGACAGCGAGGGCTGGATGCCATGGCTCACACCTGCAATCTCAGCACTTTGGGAGGCTGAGGCGGGTGGATTGCCTAAGCTCATGGGTTCAACACCAGCCTGAGCTAGAGAGAGACCCCATCTCAAAAAATAGCCAGGAATTGTGGCAGGCACCTGTAGTCCGAGGCTGAGGTAACAAGAGGATTGCTTGAGCCCAAGAGTTTGAGGTTGCTATGAGCTATGACGCCATGGCACTCTACTGAGGGCGACAAAATAAGACTCTGTCTCAAAAAAAAAAAAGAAAGCTAAAAAGACATGATTTGGATCAGTCACGTGGTGGACACCCTTTTAATCTATTAATATTTCTTAAATTGTTTATTTCTACCCATCTCCCTTTTTTAGAGACAAGAGTTTCAGTTGTCAGGCTGGAGAGCAGTGGCACGACCATAACTCACTGTAGTCTCCAACTCCTGGCTCCAATGATTGTCCAGCCTCAGCCTTCAGAGTAGCTGCTACTATACGCACCCACCACACCTGGCTTTTTTTTTTTTTTTTAAGAGATAGGGTCTCATGGGGTAGCACCTATAGCTTAGTAGGTAGGGTGTTGGCCACGTATACCGAGGCTGGGGGTTCTGACCCAGCCAGGCCAGCTAAAACAACAATGACAACTGCAACAACAACAAAAAAGAAAACCACTGGGCGTTGTGGCAAGCACTTGCAGTCCCAGCTACTTGGGAGGTTGAGGCAAGAGAATCGCTTAAGCCCAAGAGTTTGAGGTTGCTGTGAACTATGACGCCACAGCCCTCTACCCAGGACCATAGCTTGAGACACGGTCTCAAAAAAAAAAAAAAAAAAAAGAGCGTCTCACTATGTTGCCAGGCTGAATTCCAGCTTCTGGCCTCAAGCAACCCTCCTGCTTGAACCTCCTGACTAACTGGGATTACAGGTAGGCATCGCTGTGCCTGGCTGGATTACTCGTATTGAACCAGAGAGAAGCTTTCTGTGGTTAATCTCAAATGTATAATCTCTTGTATACCTAAATCATACAGCTAAAAATGAAAATTCATATCACTTGGTTTGTTAAGTTTTATATAATTGGCTATGAAGTTTTTTGATTACTGGTGGGGCTGTTTTCCATGGGCTCACTGTTTGATTACCGGTGAAGCTGACTGTTGCCCGTGGGCTCACTAGCTGTATTTTCTCTTATGAGTTACCAATTTTTGTCTCCCTTTGCAAATCATTTTATTCAGGTCTTATTATTTTTGCATTTCAGTCTATATCTGTATAATTGCTGAGGAATGGAATGTCATACATTTTTTTTTCCCCCAAAGGCTTTTAAAGAAGCAGTTTTTTCACCGGGCACTAAAAGTAATGAAAATGAAGTATGATAAGGACATAAAGAAAGAAAAAGATAAAGGAAAAGCTGAAAGTGGAAAAGAAGAAGATAAAAAAAGTAAGAAAGAAGGTGTAAAGGATGAAAAGACAAAAAAGGAAAAAGAGAAAAAAAAAGATGGTGAAAAGGAAGAATCAAAAAAAGTGAGTTCAACTAAAATTCATTAAAAACCATTAGCACATCTTATCACTACTGGCATAAGAGCCCGTTTAAAATACTGCACAGCAGCCGCTTAACAAAACTATATTAGGGCTGTTATAAATATCATGGGTGAGATTTTATTTCTGTGTTACAAATAGTGAACATTTTTCACTGTATGAATGTCATGTTGGATTTGGAGGCTTACTTTGTTACTTCTTCTGTCTTGTATTTTTACAGGAAGAAACTCCAGGAACTCCCAAAAAGAAGGAAACTAAGAAAAAATTCAAACTTGAGCCACATGATGATCAAGTTTTTCTGGATGGAAATGAGGTGAGAGTATTTAGCCTACAATTAGAAATCTAGTTTTCCATACGAGTTTCTAGAAGTAAGTTTGGAACTTTTATGAATAAAGTAATTTAGATAAATCTAACCTTCATTTACATATATAAAAGCTACTCTTTTTAAAAGTCCATAATTTCTCTGAATTTAGATTTTTAAAAGTCAGAATTAGATTGGGCTGTGTGTGAGTGATAGGAAACTTGAAATAACAGTGGTTTAATACAGAATGGGAGCTTCTTTCTCTCTTGTCAGTGGAATCTAGATATTGGGAGTGCAGGTGAATACCTTTCTCATCAATGAAATCGAGAGGTAGAGAGTGCGGTTGGACAGCTCTGTGGTGGACCCACGCTCTTTGTACTTTTCTCCTCTGCCTGAGGCTTCTGGGTAAGGGTACCAGGTGGTCCCAAGTGACTGCCTACCTCTTATCTGCACCCTAAAGAAGAAAGGAGGGGAAGGAACCTGCCTCCTCCTCTTTACAGAGATCGTCTAGGGACACTGCCCAGGAATCCTGCAGTTTCTGTTGTGCTTGGCTTCCCTTGTCTAGAACCTAGTCACGAGGTCATGCTCACCTGAAGTAAACTCTTGGATATGCGCTTTTTATACAGGCTGATTATTTGCCCAGCTAAAGTGTAGAGTTTCCCGTATTAGTAACAGAAAATGAGCAGAATGATTAAAAGGGAACACATCCTGGTCTCTGTCCTTTATACAGTATATAGCCAGACGTCACTTGAGAGGCTGCGATTTTCAACATTACTTAATGCTTTGCTCAAGGAGATGGTTTTTATTGTATCTTTTGTAATGAGAAATTCGTGTGGTGGTTGCCTTTCATGAAGACTACTTAATTTACTCACTTAACCGTTGTATGAACTAGTATATAGCAGCCACTGAACTGTTGTGAATTTCGAGACATGTTCTTTTGTGCCATACCCACACAAAAGGAACACATGTAAAGTAGTGGCTCCTATGGCTTTGTGTGTGAAATTCTAGGACAGCTTTTCAGAAACATGTGTTCTGTGTTCTGTGCTGGGCATGGTGGCTCACACCTGTAGTCCCAGCACTCTGGGAAGCTGAGTAGGAGGATCTCTTGAGCTCAGGAGTTTGAGACCGGCCTGAGCAAGAGCAACACCCTATCTCTACTAAAAATAGAAAAACTAGCCAGGCACGGTGGCAGGTGCCTATAGTCCCAGCTACCAGGAGACTGAGGCAGAAGGATGGCTTGAGTCCAGGAATTTGAGCTTACTTTGAGATATGATGCCATGGCACTCTACCCAGGGCAAGGGCAACAGAGGAAGACTCTGTCTCAAAAGAAAAAAGAAGTGTTCTAGGCTTGTTCCAGACATACATACATGACAATATCCAGAGTGGAATGAGAGAAGAGTATGTATCTGTAATAAAGTGTCCTCAGGTTACTCTTCTATAAGAACTGGTTTTGAACTGCTGCCATATAGGGTGTCCATAAAGTTACATTGCACCCAAACCTTATGACCACCCTGTAGAAAACTGTAGGCCTTCTTTAATGTGGGAACTCAGATACCCTCAGTTAAACATTGAGTATCAACCATATGCCAGACATTTTTATGGATGCTGGGAATAGCATGATAAATACAACAGAATGCATTGCTAGGAAGCATTTATAGTGTAGCAGAGATACAAGGATCTAAACATGGTTAGTATATTACAGTGTGCCAGGTGTCACAGTATGAGAACACCAGCTATGAACAGTTAATTTAACCTGAAAGGTTAAGGAGGGTCTGGAGACCCCAAACGACTGAACTGAGCCTTGAAGGCTGATGGGCAGATTGCAGCTATATCAGGAAGGAGTTATAGACACATTAGGGGAAGGAGCAGCCTGAGCAGGAGGATGGTGTTTGCAGTCTTAAGAAAGCTCGATCTTATCCTGTGGAAAGCAACACATACTCCTGAATGTCTAAAGTCAGTAGTGTTTTCTTAAAAGCACATGTTTCTTTAGAATGGAAACTGACAAAAGTAATGTCATTGACTCTAACTCAGAGAAGATGAGCAAAGTAAAGTAGGAAGGGCAGAGGTTGAGTGGAACCCGGTGTTGGGAAGAGAAGTACCCAGGTAGACAGGTGGTAAGGAGTTCTAGTCAGTGTAGGGCTGGGAAAGGGAAGGGGACTAGTAGTCACAGCAACTGAGAAGTGAAAGTGAGGGATAAATAAGAGCTTCATGGAGGATGACCAACCAGAGTCTGGTCTGGAGGATGAAGTACATTTCTGCTGTATAAAACAACAGCCTGGTAAAAATAAAGTCAGCTCTGAAGCAGTGGTTCCCAGCTTATGGGCTGTTGGCCCTCCATGGGAAGGGGATGGTGAGATTAGTTTGGGATGTCATAGAATCTTTATGTTCACCAAGCATGATCTTTAATAACGGTTCTTCACATCTTATCAGTGGGAGAGGAAAGGGTAGACTTGAGAGCTGGCGGAGCTGTAGTAGAGCCTGCTTGGACTCTGTCTTAACTGTGTTACCCAGACGTCATTACATTAGGGACGAAAAGGTTGACAGCTCCTGGTCTTTCATTGGAATAAATAATGATTTAAACACACGAACAAATTGTTTAAATGCATGTAAGTAAACATATACAAATTTACTTAAATTCATTACAGAATTTATAGTTTTCTTACAACAACCGTTTTCCAATTGAGTGGACACCAGAAGAACCACTACTCCTAAAAGAAAAGGTCTTTGGAATCTGTTTACCTAAAAACTACAGTAGAGCCCCCATAGCTGACCCCTCCCTATACTGACCACCTCTTAAAGCTGACCTAATGTTCAGAGATTGGAATTGCACCTCAGTACAGTAGGCCTAGTTCCCTATATCGACCACCTTCTATGCTGACCAGTTTGCTACAGTCCCTGGGGTGGTCAACAGGTGAACTTCTCATGTATTAAGAAGTTGGTGACTGCCTTAGGGTGACCTATAAGGAATTAAGCCTACTTTCTAAGCTGACCTTAGAACTTGTAAGCACTGACGTTTCTTGATTGTTCTAGGTGTATGTGTGGATCTATGACCCAGTTCACTTTAAAACATTTGTCATGGGATTAATTCTTGGTAAGTAGCAGGATGTAAGTAGCTTGAAAGTGAAATCTGAAATTTAGAAAAGAAAATGGAGACAACATAAAAGAAAATATTTCTAAGCTTAAAATAGCTGTGTAGCTATTGTTTAAAATATATACTTCAATAAAGTCAGAAGATAAATAATAAGTTAAGGAAAATAAAGATCTTGAAGAAATTAACAGCCGAGTGCAGTGGCTCATACCTGCAATCCCAGCACTTGGGAGGCCGAGGCAGGTGGATCACCTAAGCTCACTAGTTCAAGACCAACCTGAGCAAGAGTGTGAGACCCCCATCTCTGAAAAATAATAGCTGGATGTTGTGGCAGACACCTATAATCCCACGTACTTGGGAGACTGAGGCAAGAGAATCGCTTGAGGCTCAGCACCTATAGCTCAGGGGCTAGGGTGCCAGCCACATACACTAGACCTGCTGGGTTAGAACCCAGCCCAGGCCTGCCAAACAATAATGACAACTACAACCAAAAAATAGCTGGGCGTTGTGGCGGGCACCTGTAGTCCCAGCTACTTGGGTGGCTGAGGCAAGAGAATTGCTTAAGCCCAAGGGTTTGAGGTTGCTGTGAGCTGTGATGCCACCAAACTCTACCGAGGGTGACATAGTCAGACTCTGTCTCAAAAAAAAGGAAATTAACAAACTAGTAGAACAATAGGGAAGGTAAGCTCACAGATAAAGGAATACTCAGTCACACTCACAGTAAATACAAATTAGACCAACAGTGATTAAAAGGATTACAGAGTTTGAAAGTGAAGGTCTTAGAAAAAAATCAGCAATCACCAATGATTGATAGATTTGTCCCATTGTTTTTGTTTTTATGGAGGACAGTTTGGCAACTGAAGATGAATTCTGTGTTCATCATGTACAATGACCCAGCAATTCCACTTCTGAGAATTGATCCCTCGGCTGTTACAGTTGCATAAGGCATATGCATTGACACATTACCTGTTTTAATCCAAATTCTTCTTACTAAAGAGGGAAATCTAGCAAATATCTTTCAAATTTGAAATGCTTATACCCTTTCACCTATTAATTTCACAAGTGTGCACACACAAGGATATTTGCACTGTTACCCGTAGTAGGATAAAACAGCAGGTTTCTGGATAGAGAATGGTAGGTAAGTTACAGTCCCGCTACCCAGTGGGGCATGAGGCAGTTTGCACATACCAAAGGGGGGAGGGGACTGCTTGTTTTTCATGTCTCTAAGATGCCCCCCCATCAGTCTGTGACTGTTTTCAAATAGCTGAGTGTTTGGGGAGGGGGATGCCTGTGGTCCCAGCTACTTGTGAGGCTGAGGCAAGAGGATCGTTTGAACCCAAGAATTTGAGATTGCTGTGAGCTGTGATGCCATGGTGCTCTACCCAGGTTGACAAAGTGAGAGTCTATCAAAAAAAAAGAAAAAGAAAGAAAAAGTAATGAACATACTGATAGAAAGATAATTCAGAATAGATTAAATGAAAAAAGTCACAAAAGCATAAGAAGAATATAAGCCCATTTAGATTAAAAAATTCTATGTATCTAGTTTTAATTATGTATAGGCAATCTCTGGGAATACAAGTAAGCTTACAGTAGTTAAGCTCTGAGGAGTGGGGTGAGCGTTAGACTTATCTTTGCTATACTTTTTAATTTATTTTTGATTTGGTTTTCAAGTGTGGGTTTATATTTCTGTAAATTCAGGGCAAGAGTTTGCAGGAAAGAATGACTTAAAAAACAGAAAAAAATAACAGTTAAAGTAAGCTCATTCAGTATGATATAGGATCTCATTCAAAATAACTTTTTTATAGTAGAGTTGAAACTCAATTAAACCCAACCCAAGCAGCTAATAGTTATTGATTACTTACAATGTGCTAGTAAATATTTTCATACCATTCACTAAATATTTTACATACAATCTATCATCCTCACAACAACCTTTAAAATAGCAACAGGCGTTTGTTAAATAGAAGGTGCCTTAGCCTCAGAAAGGTCCAGTAACTTGCTCAGAGTTCCTTAGCTTATAAATGATAGAGTTAGAATTTGAATCTTGGTTTTACTCTAAAGACCTAATGACCAAGATTCTGATTTCTTATAATACTTTAATGTGACCCCACTTTATTTACCAAAAAAACAAAAAACTGGAGATGATTGCATGCTGTGTCCCTAAGTACTAAAAGCCATCTGTAGCAGAATCACCTGGGGACATCTTTTAGTCTGTGGATAATCCTAGCTCTATCCCAGAATCAGATTCCCTAGGAAGGATCTTTGGAGTCATTTTTGGTTAAGTTTTTTTATTATTTCTTTTAGCTCTCCTACTCAGTGGTCGGGTATTCTAATATTTAAAAAATAAGATAAATATAGCTTGAAAATGCCAGTAGTAAATAACTTAAGGAGCCAATAGTTTTACATAGCTTTTTTCCTAATTATATAATTTATACTAAAAAAATCAACTTCCTTTAGGAACATTATGAAACTTAGGTTGAACAATATGAAATTACTCATAATTGGCTGTTTTTTACCTATAAAATGGCAATTTTATATTCTAATATGTTTATGATTCATATTTTTAACTCTTACAAATATGTTAACTGTTACTGCAACCATTCAATTTAAATTGTTCTTCTAAACGTTATCTACATAACATTGTTGTTTCTTATTCCAGTAATTGCGGTAATAGCCGCCACCCTCTTCCCTCTCTGGCCGGCAGAGATGAGAGTGGGCGTCTATTACCTCAGCGTGGGTGCAGGCTGCTTCGTGGCCAGTATTCTCCTCCTCGCTGTGGGTAAGTATTTTATTACAAAAACTCCCTTCAGGAAGATAAGTGTTGAGTGTTGAGGCTGTGATCTGCAGCTTCAATAAAGTTCAGAAGTTGTGGTCCTACTGCCTAGGTCAGATCCCCAAACTGACTCAGACTGAATTATATTTGTTCTAATCTGAGGAAAAGAGTTTAATGCATCTTTTAAAGTTTTTTTTTAATTATTGGTATTATTTTTAATTACTAAGTCATAGTTATACATGCTTATGAGATATGATGCATTTTTTTTAAAACAATAATTTTATTATACTTTTTATCTCTTCTACAAAAGAGCTTGGCGCAAAAACTATGCATATAATTATATAGTGAATGAAGGAATAAACAAATTGAGTAAATTTCTCAAAAGAAAGCTTATTACAATAAAATTTATAGAAAGTTGAGATACCACTTAAGTTAGCAGTATAGCATTATTCTATTACTATTTACTTATATTTATGTTATTAACATTAATAAGTTTCCTTCATGTTTATATTTTTTTACAAAAAGGTCATAGTTTCCCTGTTTTTTAGTTTAGTATTGGGATATATTTTAATAGTGCTTAAATAATTATAGCTTCATTTGCCAGGATGTGATGTTTTGATATACATAAGACGCAGAATGTTTAAATCAGGCTAATTAACATAATTGACATATCATCTCGCTATCCTGTCATTTTTTTATGGTAGGATATTTGAAATTTATTCTTAGTTATTTTGAAATATACCAGACATTGGCTTGGCACCTATAGCTCAAGTGGCTAAGGCACTAGCCATATATACCTGAGCTGGCGGGTTCAAACTCAGCCTGGGCCTGCCAAACAACAATGACAACTACAACCAAAATATAGCCAGGCGTTGTGGCAGGTGCCTGTAGTCCCAGCTACCTGGGAGGCTGAGGCAAGAGAATCACTTAAGCCCAAGAGTTTGAGGTTGCTGTGAGCTGTGATGCAACGGCACTCTACCCAAAGTGACAGCTTAAGGTTCTGTCTCAGAAAAAATAAAATGCTATTTCTTCTGTAATGTTTTTTATAATTTTTTATTTTAAATATGCAGTGAATTTTAATATGCATTATGGGTCAAATAATCTTCCAAATTAAACCAGGAAACAATCCCAACATTTTATGTGGATTCTTTTAGAGAAGGCAATTCCAGATATACTTCCAAATAGTTTTGATCTACAGTCTGCTTATAAACTGGGTATTTCTTCCATATTACACTGTGAAGTCATGTATTGATCACAGTCATATTTTGTGTTACTTCGAATATACATTGTCAATATTGCCATTTGAAATAAGAATTTTTGGAAACAGTATAACAGTACTTGTCACAGTTTTCCTGAGTCTTCCTGTTTACCCTTGCTAATCTAATGCCATGTAGAAAAAACCTATAAAACATGTTAGAATTTTGCCAAGCCCAGTTCATGTGTGGTAAGAAATTAGGTATTATTTGTGCCATTTCTGTGTTGCTGTTTTTTGGATTTGATACAAGATTTCATGTTATGAACCATCTGTCTTAACAATTCTATAAAACCTATTATAGCATCATAATTATATTTGTAGAAACACGTGCAGTGTCCTTAAAAGTTATTTACTATCGCTTTTTATACACCAGTGAATTTTTTTTTTTTTTTTTTTTTGGTGAGACAGAGTATTAAGCTGTTGCCCTGGGTAGAGTGCCATGGTGCATACCTCACAGCAACCGCCAGCTCTTAGGCTCAAGCCATCCTCTTGCCTCAGTCTTTCTAGTCTTTTCAGTACCAGCAGTCTCGCTTTTTGCTTAGGCTGGTCTTGAACCAGTGAGCTCAAGCAATTCACCTGCCTGGGCCTCCCAGAATGCGAGGATTACAGGCCTGAGCCACCGAGCCCAGCCAGGAAATTTATTCTTAAAATCATTATTTCCAACATGTTTACCTTTTCCAATTATATAGTTTTTCACAATTTATATTCTTGTGAAATAAAAAGGTTGTAATCATTTTCTTCTTTTTGTCCAAAGCAAAATAATGGAAGGAAAAAAAAAACATAGATGAGCTTTTTTTCTGGCTTTATATGAAAACAGTGATATAATTCTCTATAAAGAAAACAAAAGCAAAAACACCAAAACTATCAAAATTAATTAGTCTAGGCTCCGCGCCTAGCTCAAGCAGCTAAGGTGCCAGCCACATACACCTGAGCTGGTGGGTTCGAATCCAGCCCAGACCCACCAAACAACGACAGCTACAACCAAAAAATAGCCGGGCATTGTGGCAGATGCCTGTAGTCCCAGCTTTGTGGGAGGTGGAGGCAGGAGACTCGCTTGAGCCCAAGAGTTGGAGGTTGCTATGAGCTGTGATGCCACGGTACTCTACCCAGGGCGACAGCTTGAGGCTCCGTCTCAAAAAAAAAAAAAAAAAAAAAAATTGATTAGTCTCTAACATTCATATAATCATTATGACCTTTTGAAACAGGAAACATCTGTCCGGGTGTGGTGGCACACACCTGTAATTCTAGCTGTGCTAGAGGCCAGGGTGGGGGGATCGCTTAAAGCCCAAGAGGCGGAGGTTGCTGTGGGGTAAGGTGCTCCACTGCACTCTAGCTGAGGTGACAGGGTGACATCCTGTCTCAAAAAAACAAGAGAAAAATCAGTCAGCTGTATATAATTGGTAAATTTAGAGAAAACTATATGAAATACTGGGGTTTGTGATAACTTATTACTATAAATTTTAAACTTTAAATGTCATTATTCCACAGTTTTGTCATAATGTTCAAAAGAATAGCTTCATTAACTTTATGTGTTTAAGTGATCTTGCTATCATAAGCATTATATTGTTTCCTGCAAGACTGGTCCTAACATAAGCAAAAATGATACAATGCACCTAAGAATCAGAAGTGGAAGCTCACTAAGCTGGGTCTTTACCAGGGCCAGCCTGTCCTCAGGCCCGGGGTGTGGCTTTCGTTCATGTATCACAACAGAAGCAGTGATATATGTGTGTGTGTGTAAGTAGTTAAATCTGTGAATAGTAAACCTGTACAGTGCTGTGTCTGCATCTGCACCACACAGTCGTAAGCATCACGTGTATCTAATGTGTAATCTGTAGTATTTCTTACGGAGAAAATACCCTACGAAGACAGAAGTAACACGGGACATCAGGGAGCAGCCCTGCTTGTTCCTCCTCCTTTTTTGGTAGCACAGTTCTCTCCCTGCTGCCCAGGCTGGAGCGCAGTGTTGCTCTGCACCGGGGCGCCGTGGTCCTCCTGCCTCAGCCTCCCGCATCTACATCTGGGACTATGGGCATCAGCCACCTGGCTTTTTTTTTTCCTTTCTTATACTATAATGTCATGAATACTTAAACTTTCAAATGACTGCTGTGTTTTCTGAGCTGTAACACCATAAAGTACATGAATCTTAAATGTGTCTCTACAAAACAGTGCCCAGCTAGAAACAGAAGCAATCTGTTGAGAGTGGCATTATCACATTGTAATTTCACATTTCTCTACCTCTAGATCCTGGGAGAGCTGCTAAACTAGTCAGGGTTTAAATATTCATATTTCAGGTGTGTGGAATGTACAAATAATAAAAATTTCTCAGCTTTTTTTTTTTTTTTGGTTGAGACAAGAGTCCCACCCTATGCCCTGAGCAGAGTGCAATGGCATCATAGCTCACTGCAACCTCAGACTTGGGCTGTGGACATCCCACTGCCTCAGCCTCCAGAAGCTGCTGGGATTACAGAAGCTCACAGCGGTGCCTGGCTGGGTTTTTCTTTTTTTATGAGTTGGGGTCTCACTGTCATTCAGGCGAGTCTCAAACTTCTGAGCTCAAGCAGTTCTCCCTCCTCAGCCTCCCACAGTGCTGGGATTACAGGCGTGAGCCTCTGTGCCCGGCCTTTTCTCACCTTTTTGCTAACAAATCTGTCCTTGTATCTCAGTCAAGACTAGAATTACTCACTCAGAGACTTTCTCCCCGCAGCCCGCTGCATCCTGTTCCTCATCATCTGGCTCATCACTGGAGGAAGGCACCACTTCTGGTTCTTGCCAAACCTGACTGCTGACGTGGGCTTCGTTGACTCCTTCAGGCCCCTGTACACACACGAGTACAAAGGACCAAAAGCAGACTTAAAGAAAGACGAGAAGTCAGAACCCAAAAAGCAGCAGAAGTCCGACAGTGAGGAAAAGTCAGACAGTGAGAAAAAGGAAGAGGAGGAGGGGAAAGTCGGAGCAGGGAGCCCCGGGACAGAGGGCTCAGGGGGAGAGCGGCACTCAGACACAGACAGTGACAGGAGGGAGGACGACCGCTCCCAGCACAGTAGTGGGAATGGGAACGACTTTGAGATGATCACAAAGGAGGAGCTGGAGCAGCAGACGGACGGGGACTGTGAGGAGGAGGAGGAGGAGGAGGAGGATGCCGGAGAGACGCCCGAGACCTCACAGCGAAAGTCGTAATCGGGCTGATGGGGACAGGATCCGCACAAGAGGTGGAGTCTCTGCGTTGGTGACCGTCATAGTGTACACTCGGCATTTGTAGCGTTCTTTAAATCTATTTACTGAAATGTATTTGACATCCAAGAAGTTATATTCAGTTTTTCATTGTATAGAATATTGGTACTATTACTGGTACAGTTTAAAGCCATTAATGAGTTTTATTCACTTGATAATTTTACAGTAAATGGGTCTCATTCACTTTGACAGTTATCAAAGATGCATTTTCTACAGTGACATTTAGATTAATGGCATTTTTGATAGTTGAATGGCTTTTTACTGTTAAACTAATCAAATAACTTTAAAAGGAATAAAGAAACTCCAACATTTCAGATTATGCATAGTTATGTAGCCATTTCACAGTTTCTTTAAGATGCTTAAAACTCATTGTTCTTCATAGGTAAGTTTTCTTTTCAATTATAAAATTATACCAGGAAATTTCTTTTAAGATTCTTAGTTAGCAGGGTTAGAAGCATTTTGTGGAAACAAGCCAGTAGTATCAACTGAGCAGCCCCTTCAGTTTAGCTACAAATCCCCTTCCAGTGCAGGAAATCCAGACGGTTGTCTCCAGCACAGAGTGAGCAGCGTGGTCGGAAGTGGTGGCTCATCCCCATTTCCTTGTCGTAACATAAAATGTATTCTGTACATAATTTACAAATAAAACATTTTATTTTAATTGTTACTTATTAGACATTTCTCAACACTTAAATTTGTAAAATTAAGACCATATAAGGGTATGTTTCTAGAGAAATGGAAGTTTCAGTAACCCAGAGACCATCTGTGATCTTTCTATAGCAGCCTCAGTTCTGTGCCAACATTCCATGTATTTGAATCTGAGTAAAAACTGATCTGTATTAAATAAGGGCAGGCTTGAATTAGCTGTTTGTATGCCTTAACGTTCACTTTGATTTATTTTAAATCTTTACATTCAGAAATGGGGTACTGTATTATCAGACCAGGAGGCATTGCTATGAAAGATAATTTACTGTTCTAAAATACCGATTTAAAATAAAGAATATAAAAGAAACAGAGAACCATTGGACTCTAATTGTTTTGAACTAGTTTTGCAGTTTGATTTTGTGTCGTGCATACCTGAGTTACAAATCTTTTAGAAAAATCGTATTAACTTGTGACCATAGTCATTCCTTGGGGTTATACTTTTACTAACTGTAATGAATCAATATTAAATGACTTCCTCAGTCACAGCAGAGCATTTTGCTTTGTGTTTGTAATAGGTGTGTATCTCAGTCTTTTATTTTTCTTTAGGCTTTTCCCCATCTAAGTGTTGGACTAAAGATGTTAAATGTTTCTAACTGTGAAGAAACGTGTTCTGTGTATCGCCCCGCCCCGTGAGGCTGGCTGGCTGCCCCTGCCCTGGAGAGACGTGTGCTGTCTGCTGGGAGCGCAGCTGTCAGGCCGCGATCGCTTCCAGAGCTGCTGCTTAGCACACATGCATTAAGGCCTGGGCACTTCCCCTTGGGTTGCAGAGCTCTGCTACTTTATTTCCACAGTAAGGATGAATTATCATAGTTTCTGAGCTTCTTAATCACCAGTAGCATAGTATTGATTTGGGGTAAGAGATGTTTTTCCAAAATAATGATTTAGTTAACCTGGACTACTCTAATACCCAGGCACTCAGCATTTATCCTGATCTGTCTATAATGTGCGTGCTGTGTCTGCTCTTAAAGACATTAGGAGCGTGGCAGGCAGGAGAGTCCGCTTCTTAGGAAGTGTGTGGACTCTGTTACAGAGTGTCAGTGCAGATGCTTATAAATACCTGGTGACCCCTGTAGGAAATGATCATTTTCACCATGGCTGGAAAGTGGGCTGGTAATTGCAGCTCAGTGTCGACTGTGTACTGTGAAGTACAACCATCAGAAAGCCTCTCCCAGTCCACAGGGGAGGGCGGCTGTTTCTGCTGGCTGACGTGAGATGTGTCAGCATGGAGAACTGCGTACAGTAGCTAATAGAATGGCGACCTTTGAAAAAGAAAAGATTTGCTATGCTGTGAAAGTAGAAGATATAGTTTTGGATAACTTAGGGTTTATTGTGGAGTGAGTATAAATTGTCCTAACTAAGCAAGATTGAATTAACAAGAGGCTGAGTCTGAGTAGGGAGAATAACACACACTTGATGGTTCTTGAAGGCAGCATGTCCAATAGGGTGTCTTTCCTTTTCCCTCCTGAATTGTTTATTCTTCAGGCTCTAAGGCCTTTCAGACAACTTAAGTTGAAGTAATATAGATGTGGGTGAATATTATTCAGAAAGTGATAAATTGTAATATATCATTGAAATTGCACAGAGGCAGTGGGTATTGGTGTTTCTTCTCTTTCTGGTTTTACATCACGAGTACCAGTTAGCTGTTGACAAGCAAATCATCTTACATCTTTTGTAAATTGGATTTTCTTTTTTAAATCTTTGCTAGAATGGAAAACAGCAAGTGGGATTGATTGTTGTGATCCGAGGTAGTTGAGCTCAGTGGTCACTGCACGCTGAGTGAGCAAGCAGAGCCGCAGCTCCTGGACATGCAGGTCGGGCTTCTGCCTCCCCTCATGGTGCACAGACTTGTACCAGGGGCCTGTCCAAAGATACCTTATTTAACATAGTTGACTGGTTAACACTGAACTCACAACCGACTACCTTGTTTTCCCCACAAGTGCACCACAGCTGTTTTGGATACACATGTCAATGTGATGCTTGCAGGCCATTTTCAGCAATGAAATCTCCAAAAAACAAAAAAGAACAAAAAAATGCAAAAATTGGCTCCACGCCTGTGGCTCAAGTGGCTAAGGCACCAGCCACGTACACCCAAGGTGACGGGTTCGAATCCAGCCCGGGCCCACCAAACAACAATGATGGCTGCAACTAAAAAATAACCAGGCGTTGTGGCGGGCGCCTGTGGTCCCAGCTACTTGGGAGGCTGAGGCAGGAGACTCGCTTGAGCCCAGGAGTTGGAGGTTGCTGTGAGCTGTGATGCCACGGCACTCTATCCAGGGGAACAGGTTGAGGCTCCTGTCTCAAAAAAAAAAATGCAAAAATTAGCACATTAAATAGAGTAAAAAGGACACTTGTCCGTATGACGAGAGCTGCACCAGGAGGGCCTTGCTCGGCCGAGGCTGTGCACAGTCAGCAGGTCCCCCGAAAGTCACCATGGAAACGTCAGACCCACGAGAAGTGAGCACCAGTCTAAAGCTGTGACGTGTATCCGCCTGGTCCACAGACGAGGATTCGTTGCTGAAGCATGCTCTGGTGTTCATGTGACATTTTACTGTCCCTTCTCGAGGAGTGCGACTAACCCCTGACGCTTCAGGTCTTGGTTCACTCACTCAGTGATCTGAAGACTTACCACGTACCAGAATTTCATAGGCACAGCCCTCATGGGCCGTCACGTGATGTGATAGGTGCTGTGGCAGGGTTTCCAAGGCTGGGGATTTTATTTGCCTCCCTCCCTCACCCGCTCTGCTCTTTCCCACAGACCTGACCTGAAACAGACCACAGCCAGGAGCTTCTGAGCCTCCTTGCTCCTGGATGGGCTGGGCCTAGGAGTGTGCTGGCCCAAGATTAGAGGACAACCAAGGTGTCTATCCTCGGAAGGCCGCCAGCCCTCCCTGCCTGCCTCCCACCTGGCTCCTAGCTGCTGCCCCTTACTCTCCTCCCCCTGGCCAAGGATGCTGTGGGTTCTGCGCTGGTAACCTGGAGCTGCGGGAGCCCCTCTGTACCCACACTCTGACGCAGAATCTCCTGAGTCCCCTGAAGAACCATCTGTTTCTTGTTGGAACCAAGACTGATAAATCAAGAGAAATTCTTAGGGAGCGAGAATTCCAGGGAGGAGTGTACCTCTGTGTTAGAATCTCATCACCAAGCGTTTTTAGAAAGGACCCCAAACATTAGAGCGCATGTCCTACACGTTGTGATGACGGAAACCTAGTGACATCTGCAGGTTCCCACACAAGGAAATGAACTCGGGTTTGCCTCCTGCTGGTGGCCGCCGCATTTCCTCTGGGAGTTCCTGAATAGGTCTGAATGCATCTACTCCATTTTTCAAGAGACTGTAATAACATGGCTTTCTATGCAGATAAAACTTGACCATGAGAGAGGACATCTTTTCTCAGGTTTATAACTGTCCAGAGGTCCAGGGAGTGCAGGATAGGGTGAGTTTTATGGAGTCAGATCTGTTACTGGTTTCATTCCATTTTAAGTGGTTCCCTAGGTCATTTCAACTTTTTTTGTACCATGGACTCCTTAGATATTGTTTTTAAAAGCAGAAAATGAAATACATGGGATTGCAAAGGAAACAAAATTACATTGAAGTGTACACTATCAAAATATGTTTGTGATGCAGTGATAGAGGTGTGCATTTAAAAAAGAGAGATCTCTGCAACAACTGTAGTGTGATACTACCTGATTGTTATCAATAAAAGTCACAGTCACAACTGATAAAAACCACATCTTTTCCATTTATATGTAATTGGAGGCAATACAAAATTTCAGTCCAGTGAAAAAAAAAATTTTTTTTTTTGGAGACAATCTCTACCTGGGTAGAGTGCCATGGCGTCCTAACTCACTGCAACCTCCAACTCTTGGGCTCAAGGATCTTCTTGCCTCAGTTTTTCTAATTTTAGTAGAGACAGGGTCTTGCTTTTGCTTAGGCTGGTCTCAAACTCCTAAGTTCAGGCAATCCACCCGCCTCGGCCTCCGGGAGCACTAGGCGTTAGCTACCACGCCAGGCCAGAAAATGTTTTCATCCAAGTTCACTTGCCCTCTGAATCGTATCTGTCAGTCCCGTGTAGGGGTGTCCAAACTTTCTCTTTCTTCTCTGCCACACAGTGGAGAATGAGTCATCTTGGCCGCACATTAAATACACAAACACTAATAAGCTGATCAGAAAAAAATAAAAAAGTCTGTGCATACTTTTTGTGATACCCGACACTTAGGTAAGCAAAGCAGCCCTCTCAGAATCAGGGTGTGGCCGTGGGTTGGACATCCCTACCTTAGTGGTCTGGATTCCAGGTTAAGACTCCTGACCTGACCAGTCAGCCCCACCTGTGTTTCAGACAGGACTATGACATCATATTCCAAGGCCAGTGATATTTAATCTAGCATAATTTAGTGTTTAATAGTAGTCACAGCTTATACCCACTTTATTAGCAAAGAATTAGTAAGTTATGCATGTTGTGTGAGTTTTTAAGATAGATGATATCTTATTCAAAATAAGTCCCAAGATACTTTATGGCAACTTTTTTTCTTTTTTTTTTTTTAAGAGGCAGGGTCTCTTTCTGTTGCCCAGGCTGGAGTGCAATGGCACTGTCATAACTCACAGCATCCCTGAACTCCTGACCTCAGGAGGATTGATCCTCTCACCAGAGCCTCCTGAGCAGCTGGGACTGTGCCACACCTGGCTATTGTTTTTGCTCGTAGAGACAGTCTCACTATGTTGGAGGTGGGAACCAGTGGCCCCACAGCTCCCCCAGCCTGGAGTTGCAGACCAGTGGCCCCGCAGCTCCCCCAGCCTGGAGTTGAACCAGTGGCCCCAGAGCTGTCCCAGGCTGGAGGTGGGAACCAGTGGCCCCACAGCTCCCCCCACCTGGAGTTGCAGACCAGTGACCCTGCAGTTGTGGGGTCTTGATGGTCTCACTCCCATGACTCCACTAGGTGTGCTGTTGTAGGGACTCTCTGGAGTTGCCTGTCTCTCAAGGCCAAGTTCCCACAGCTCTTGTGTT
Organism: Galagoides demidoff; assembly: GCA_963574575.1. Taxonomy (NCBI): domain Eukaryota; kingdom Metazoa; phylum Chordata; class Mammalia; order Primates; family Galagidae; genus Galagoides; species Galagoides demidoff. The sequence continues at coordinate 27,679 of CAUYQV010175509.1, forward strand.
CTGAACATCAGTAGAAATTGCAACACAGGGTCAAAGGTTCACAACTCATGTCTTCTAGAGGGGTCAGTCAGGCCACCGCTGGGCTCTCTGGAGCTATGACGGGCCAGCTGAGGAGCACGGAGGAATCAGGAGCAGAGAACTGGGGCAGCTCCAGGCAGCAGGCCCCAGACACCTCCCCCTTCCCTCCCCAGATCTGTGTCTGTGATGGGAGGGGTCGCTGCCAAGGCACCTGTGATGCTTCAGGTCATGACCCTTCTACCTGTACCAGTCTCCTCAGCAAATGGTCCCTAGGCCACACCCCTGACCCATACACACTTTATAACTCTTCACATGGCCAGGCTGAAATTTTTCAAAATCTTAATGTTCTGCTTCTCATTTAATTACAAATTCCATTTAAGTAATTTCCTCTCTCACGTCTCTGTGCAGTAAAGTAGCCACTTAGCTCCTCTGATACTCTGCTTAGAGCTCTGCTCTGCCAGGAACCACACTTCACTCTCAAATTCTACCTTCCAGAAAGCCCCACGGAGAGGATGTAATTCAGCCAAGTTCTTTGCCACCTCATAACAAGGATGGTCTTGACTCCGACTCCCAACAGTGCCCTCCTGAGAATTTATCACGATGGCCTTTGCCATTCATATTTCTTTTCCTTTTTTTTATTTTTTTTTTTTTTTGAGACGAAGTCTCTCTTTGCCATCCTCGGTAGAGTGCTCTGGTGTCACAGCTCACAGCAACCTCAAACTCATGGGCTCAAGCAATCCTCTTGCATCAGCTTCCTACAGGAACCTGCCGCAACACTGGCTATTTTTAGAGACGGGGTCTGGCTCTTGCTCAGGCTGGTCTCCAACTCCTGAGTTCAGGCGACTCACCTGCCTCGGCCTCCCAGAGCACTGGGATCACAAATGTGAGCCACAGCGCCCAGCCTTGCTCTTCATATTTCTACCAACACTGGTTACAATCAGTTAATCTCCAAAACGTTCCAAAATTCTTTACATGGCTTGCCTCCTTCTGAGCCCTCACCAAAACTGTCCTTGGTGCTCCATTTGTGGCAATCTGGGCTTTTCCTAGCCTGCTCCTCCAAAACCTTCCACCCTCTCCATTACCCAGCTCTGAAGCCACCACTACATCCCAGGGTATTTGTTACAGCAACAGCCTAATGTCTTGATACCAATTCTGTCTTAGTTCACCATGTCGCTGGGTAGTTTATGAGGAAAAGCAACTTCTTTGGCTCACGGTTCTGGAGCCTGAAACCGGCCTCTAGCCATAGCTTTGCTCCTCGCCCACGGTGGAAGGAAAAAGGGCAGAGAGCAAAGAAGCCAGCGCGTAAGACAGGGGAGCTCACCCTTGCAACCAGCCCACTCACGGGCAGAGCCCCGGGCCCTGGTCATCTTTCACAGGTCCCACCGGCAACACGTAACCGTGGCAACTAAGTTTCAACTTGAGTTTTGGAGGGGACATTTAAACAACAGCGTGTATTCTTCAGAGACCGCAGTTAAAACTCCTGTGTGACGTGTGTTTGTGCTGAGGTGAGAAGAGACATTAAAGAAATGGGGTCCCACCATGACACTTCACTAGGAATATCCAGAAATGGATGATCTGCAAAAAGAACACGTCGTGTAACGCCGAAGGCTTCCCGCGTTTCCAGAAGAACAAATCATTGACCGGATTACAATTTCAAATCATATTTCTGCTCCAACTCACGTCAACCTAGACTGGCATCAGCCCAACACGTGCCACAGACTAAGTGTCTCGATCACAGTGTGTTCAGGGATCAACTTCAGAGGGATTACAAGTTGAAGATTATGGGGCTAACTTGCATATCCTCAAATAAATGTCCTCACCCTGGACTGTTCTGGCACCTCGTGCTGCAAAGAAGAAACAGGTCAGCGACAAGCAGATCAGCCCGCACTGAGGCCGAGAGCAGTGAGCACATGGAACTGGCTGCATCTGCACGGAGCCTGCAGTGTCCAGCAGCCCAGCTTTGCCCAGCCACTGGACACTGGCTTACAGAACGGAAGCCCTGCTCCTAACAGCTTTTTTCTCATTAGCCTTTTCTAATAAAATAATTCTCAGAGGCTCGGCGCCTGTGGCTCAAGTGGCTAAGGCTCCAGCCACATACACCTAAGGTGGCGGGGTTGAATCCAGCTCTTCAGAAAGAATATAGGTATGGCTCAAGCAGCTAAGGCACCAGCCACATACACGTGAGCTGGCGGGTTTGAATCCAACCCGGGCCCACCAAACAACAATGACGGCTGCAACCAAAAAATAGCCAGGTGTTGTGGCAGGCGCCTGTGGTCCCAGCTACTTGGGAGGCTGAAACAAAAGACTCGCTTGAGCCCAGGAGTTGGAGGTTGCTGTGAGCTGTGATGCTATAGCACTCTACACAGGGGGACAGCTTGAGGCTCTGTCTCCAAAAAAAAAAGAAAATGAAAAAATAATTCTCAGAGTTTTCCACTCCCCAAATTGTCATATGCTTTCTTCTGCTTCACTTTCCATCCCCCTCTCAACTTAGTCTCCTTCCAAAGGATTGATCATGAATTTCATCACTCAAAAAATAACATTTGGGAGATCTCGGGAGATGTCTACTACTCCCCTTAACCTCCAACAACAATCTCTTAATAATCTTATGAACTAACAGCGTTGAGGGAGAGCATGGAATGTTTCAAAGATTCCATCCACATGGAGCCATAGTTACACTCAGATAATTTCTGATTGCAGGGAACCAACTTTTGAAAACCAGCTCCAATGTTCAGCCCCTATTACCACCTCACATTCCTCATCCTACCCGGTACAGACTGGCAACGTGGCTCGGGCACCTGCAGACAGCACGTGGCTTTCTCCAGGAGGTGACTACAGTTCTCGCAGCACCCAGGAGGTGGTCGTCTGAAGAATCTTTTCGTTTTGTTTTGAGACAGAGTCTCATGCTGTTGCCCTCAGTAGAGTCCATGGCATGCGCACAGCTCACAGCAACCTCAAAGTCCTGGACTCAGGCAATCCACATGCTGTGCTAGGATTACAGGTGTGAGCCACTGTGCCCAGCCCACGTGAAGAATCTTAGAACTGGAAGACATGACCCACCAGCCCTTCCTTTCCTCTGTCAGCTGGCACTTCCTGAGCCACTACTGTGTGCAAACAGTGAAGACACAAACGTGAGGAACGCATGGGCCCTGCCCGGCAGTCACAGTCCAGGAGGCCCCCAGACCCTGAGAGCCGCTGTCTTTGCCATCTGCAGCATCTGCCCGCGGACTTGTGGTGATGGAGGCACAGAGCAGAGCCCTGGGTGTGCAGATACACACACAACCTGTTGCTGCTGCTTAGAAAAGAGGAGAGGGGATCAGGGACGAGCCTGGGGAGGAGAGAGCAGAAGACTCTGGGAGAGCATAAGAGAGCAAGGACCTCACAGCTCTGTCTCCTGTGCTCACCTGGCCAGCGGCCAGCGAGGACCTCACAGCTGTCTCCTGAGCTCACCTGGCCAGCAAGGACCTCACAGCTCTGTCTCCTGAGCTCACCTGGCCAGCAAGGACCTCACAGCTCTGTCTCCTGCACTTGCCTGGCCAGTGAGGACCTCACAGCTCTGTCTCCTGTGCTCACCTGGCCAGTGGCCAGCGAGGACCTCACAGCTCTGTCTCCTGCACTCGCCTGGCCAGCAAGGACCTCACAGCTCTGTCTCCTGAGCTCACCTGGCCAGTGGCCAGCGAGGACCTCACAGCTCTGTCTCCTGCGCTCACCTGGCCAGTGAGGACCTCACAGCTCTGTCTCCTGCGCTCACCTGGCCAGTGGCCAGCAAGGACCTCACAGCTCTGTCTCCTGATTTCCTGCTTCTTTTTATCACCGGCAGGAATGCTCCCACCCTGGAGTGCTGCCTACCAGAATTTTGAAATCCAGCTGGAAAGCAACCACTAACTGTTGAAGAAGAAAGGAAAGGAACCAAAGCAGAACTCTGTGGGCCTCCTTGTTAGAGAGCAGCGGTTCTCAACCTGCGGGTGGCAACCACCCTTTCACAGGGGTCACCTAATACATCCTGCATATCCAATATTTACATTACAATTAATAACAGCAGCAAAATTATGGTTATGAAGTAGCAATGAAAATAATTTTATGGTTGGGGGTAACCACAATATAAGGAACCATATTAAAGGGCCACAGCATTAGGAAGGTTGAGAACCACTGCTACAGAGGCTTCCGGCCACAACCCTGACGCGTGGGACAGTACAGGCAGCGTTCCATTTGCAACTGAGGCATCTTGTGTTTATCATGGTTAAACGTGAGCATGTTTAAAACAAAACCCACCGGTGTGCTGGCCCTGTTTACCCTGCCCCACCTGCCGTGCTAGTTCTCCTGTGCTGAGAAAAATCCCATCTCCTTCCTGTTGGCTGTTTCTTCTTGATACAACGTGTAAGCATGGGAATTTTTTTAATTCTAGAAAGATTTGTGCTATAAAACTCAGTCCCTGAGTATGTATCAGCAGAAGATCCTTCCGCACATCAAGGCAGCCAGGAATTGTGCAGAGAGCAGTTTGCTATACTGTGAGCAACAGACTTCCTGTGTCCATTAATGCTGTGTGGCTAGTACAGCTTAAGTGGATAATTAAGAAATACATGTGGTACTGATTTTGTTTCATTAAAACATTTACGGAAGTTCAGAGTTAACTATGTGAAACACCGAATTGATTTCTGTCCTCGACTACAATCTTTCTAGGGCTTGACACATGCATACCTACTTTTTTAAAAATAAACTTTAGAATGTGACATACCTGGAGAAAAGTGCACAGACTGTGTGTGACTTAGTGCATTATCCCAAAGTGGACAGACCGTGTGACCCTCAGACAGACCAAAGCAGAGGAGAGTCAGGGTAGCCACGTCCACCCCATGTCCACCCTGGGTGTCCTCGCCGTGTCCACCCTGGGTGTCCCCTGCTTCTCTTGTCTTCTCCCTCCCACCCCGCCTTGGTGCTTGTCTGTTAAGAATCCTTATTTTTTACTTCACTTTAACCACTGCAAGCTGGTCCCTGTATCCACACTGCTCCTGCCGAGATCTCTGTACCTCTAAGAGTTTTTGCAGACGTGTATCCCCCAGGGGCATAGTGGGCACAGAGTCCCCAGGGTGTGAGGTGGACGCAGAGTCCCCCGGGTGTGAGGTGGGTGCAGAGGCCCCAGGTGTGAGGTGGACGCAGAGTCCCCCTAGTGTACAATGGGGCTCAGAGTCCCCCTAGTGTGCAGCGGGGCTCAGAGTCTCCAGGCATCGCGTGTTCCGGCAAGTACAGCACCTCTGGTGCTGACCCTCGTCCCTCTTTCTGGCCTTCGTCCTGCCTCATCGCCCAGTCACTCCTCCCACGCCGGGCCACACCGTCACCCTCTTAAGACTCTCCCTTCCTTCCAGGACGGAGCTTTCCCTGGTTCTTCCCCACTTCCATCACTCTTTCCCCTATTTGCTTCCTCGATGTTGAAGCTCTGAAACCCCCTCCTGGGCCCAGGCTCGTTCCACACACACTGGCGTCTCACCACGTTCATTTCCGCAGCTTCAGCAACGACCCCAAACCTTTTGCCCCAGCCTTGGCTCCCATCAGAGGCCTGTGTCCCGTGGGCACTGTGCCAAGTGGATCTGTCATCCACTCAGCAGCACTGCCTCCCCTGCTGACCCCAAGTCACAATAGGCCCAGAAGCCCAGTCATCATCGGCCGGGTGTGTCGGTCCTCAGACTCTATTTGTTCCACCTGTAATCGCCCCTTCACTCCTGAAGCATTTAACAATCTCTTGACACTGCCACTCTGCTTCCCAGTCAGCTCAAGCCTGTGTGGTCTCGGTGAGTGTAAGGGTAAATAGCTATGCTAAAAGCACAGCGTGATGGCAGCCTCTCCCAGATCCTGTCGACCTAAGAATATCTCAACCCCGGAAAAAACCCATTAACAGCCATTTGTATGCAACCCTACAGGTAGCCCCTTCCACT